>LWCA01000243.1:0-37005 GCA_001642005.1 Intoshia linei | reverse complement strand
TCCATGTCACAAAGCCAAATCTGTAACTTCATATTTCCAAAATGAAGGGATTGCTGTTCTTGAATGCCCGGAAATTCCCCAGATATGAACCCAATCAAAAATGTGTGGGCATAATTAAAAAAGGAAGTTCATACAATTCCAATAAGATCAAAATCGGAACTGATTATTCGCCTACATACAGTATGGAACAATTCTTCTAATTTGAAAAAACTGGCAAAAGACGTATTAATAGTATGCCACGGAGAATTATGGCTCTCATACATGCTGAAGGAGGTGTTACAAAATATTAATTAATTCCAATTAAACATAAATATATATGTAATTATATTCAAAATTTTATTTAATTTCATCTACTCATTAGTGAATTAGTAACAAAAGAATATATAAAAAATAATTATTATGATCAACACTGTAAAGTAGCAATCCTGCCCTTAAAAACAAGAATACATTTAACGCGATTCACTTACTGTAACTGTAATACGAAATTATATTGAGTACACCGGTATTGTTTATCCATTGAGTATGTACCATTATCCGCATTTTGACAGTTTTGATAAAAAAAATATCAAACATAACAAATTGATTCGGAGAATTACATTAATCAAAATATTTATCGTATTTTAAGTAATTAAAATAGTTTAATACTTAATTAATAAAAATATTGCTCCTAATGTATATTGATTTGAATTTCATTTTACAGTAAGACCCCGGTTTGGGATAAACCTCGGCAGCGGGACACCCTCGCTTTTTAGACACTTTATTTTTTTACAAAAAGAAAATTATCACGAGGCACACCGTTTGAGAAACACTGTGGTAAATGGTGACGAAAATTATTAAAAGGTAACCAACTACTGCGTACTGTAAATGCAGTTCTCGAGCCTAAACTGATAATACCTTAGTATTTGTCATAGTAAAATGCCGAATTATATAATCATTTTCTTCAGTTTCTTTTTTCAATTTAATAATTAGAGGTATATTATTGTTTTTATATATTTCATTAATGTCTAAAATTGGTGAGTCTAATGTAGGATAATACTGATAGCATTTAGTCATATTTCTTTCGACAGTTCTAGTAAGCATGACTATAATTCGTGTATGCTGTTCCCATACACATGCCCAGAAATGAGGAGTAGTGTATTTAAGCGGGCCTTGTGTCATTATATAATTCGAAGGGTAACCCTCCAACCAAACTCTACTAGCATTAAAATAATCAATGTTATTCATTATTACAGTAACAATGTTGTGATCGTCTAAAAATCAAATTAACAATATGTAAATAATTAATAATATAACTGGTAGGTTATGAAACTTAAATTTTTAGTACATTTCATCAAACTTCAAACACCATTTACATGCAGATTAGGGGTCAAAATATCTTAAATAGTCATAGGATGATAGTGTCTAAGGGTAACTAATAATATAATCTCTACCAGAGTAATAATTACATTTTACATGTAGTATATAAATTAAAAATTTACATGGTAATATAGCCGAGTATCTGTTGCACTTTTTATGCTTCAAAGATTCGTTAAAAGTAAAGCATTTCGTATTTTCTCTTGACAAATCACATGCATTCTAAAATTACACAATTGTATAGTACAGACTAATTCCTCGTTAACGGATTTTTTTTATAAATAATAGTTGCATTAAAACAGTGGTTCCGATTCGGGTCCAAAATTATATGTCTGGGTCCGTGAGATTCAAATAAATATAGAAAAATTTTGATCAACTTTTAGAAGATAATTTTTAATATTTATTACAGATAATATTTCTAGAATCAAGATGTTGATTACCCCAAAGCCTAAACGACCGCTACAGTATTATTTAAAAAATCCTAGTTTTATCCCACTATTAATAAAATTTAATAAAAAATACCATTTCAAGCTACATGAAAAAATTGACTTTTACCGATATTTTTTTGAAAAACACGATTATACCAAATATTATAAGAAAAACCTCTTATTTCAACTCCAAAATAAAACTCCAATATTACTAACGCTTAAAGGAAATATACTTTAAAATCACTTGTTTCACTATGTAACTTTATCAAATTTTAATTAGCTAATTAATATCATAATAGTTGTAATTTCATGCCGATAAACATAACCAAAATTAACTTTTAGCCGACCTAAAAATATTGCTTAGATGGCATATTTTTAAAAATCAACTGTTTTAACTCCAAATTAAGATATTACTAAGAGAAATTAGCGAATTATAAGTATTATTTGTCCTTTTTTGACAAAATATATGAGGTGCTTTATAATATTGTCCGGCAGTGTAGAAAACGAAGAGTATTGTATTTTAATAGAGACACTTTCAATTGTTCAAAAAATGTTTATGATGTTAATGATAAATTATTTTATGAAATAATTTGGCTTTTATTTTTTGAAATTTAAGTTTTCATGAAGTAAAAATTTTAATAAAATTAGTGTAAAAATTTCTAAAAATGAATAGTCTCGTAAGAGTTCATAAAAATAGTAATAAAAAAAATCAATCCAAAAATTTTTTGTAAAATATTATGCCATATATTTATTAAATCCCCATTCAGTATAGATCAATTTTAAACTTCAGGGTCCTACAAATTTAATGAATCGCGTATAAACTTTAAAATTAAAAAAAAAAATTTTAATTTTTTATAAAATTGATCATTCTTATTTTCACTGCAAATTAGTTCTATTAACTATCTTCACAAAAGTAACCAAATATAAATATAACAAAAATTCTGCGAACAAGATCATGTAGTTGAAATGCCATAATTGTTAGAAAAAAACAGCAAGAAACCCTCTATCCTATAAATTATTTATGAATTTTTGGGTACAATAGGGTTTTATTGAGAAGGATTTCTGATAAACTGTGATAACCATGGAATTATATATATTCACAAATGTTACATATACTATTTATACGCATGAATTCATATCGTTACCACACCAATAATTTTTTATAAAGTTCATGTACGTTTTGAAGAATTGTATTAAAAATTAGTTTAAAATGCAAAAAGTCAAGGGTTTTTTTAAGAGTTAGACAATTTCAAGCACAATATCTTGTTCGCAATAAAAAGTTTCATCTTTCCCCGTTGGCTACTTTTGCATGGTTTCGAAAAAGTGTTTTAGGACACACCTTATACAGTGTATATGCTTGTATATAAGTATTGCTTATATATAGCTGAAAATTATTAGCAAATATCTACATTAGACTGAAAATTGCCAATAAACAAAAAATACCAAATAAAAATAAAAAATTACTTGATAATAATCATTCCACCCATCAGATTTTTCAATTTCTTGATATTCATTTAAAGTTGATTTGTAAAAAGTAAAAATATTGTTAAACAAACAATCATCCAAGTACTTTGAAGGCGGATTAATATCAAAAAATTTCTCTTCCTCCTCTTCAGAGCAAGGATTTTCTTTATTTAAATTACTATAATACTCATCAACATGGTGTTTAAAAATTTGAGATTCATTTTGATCATTATCATCACCAGTTTTTTGACTATGATTTAAAAGAATTTTCGTATTGGACAATTTATCTGAATTTTGAGTATTGTCATTTTTATAGGAAATATCAATTGAATTTTGGTAAACATTCTGTTGATTGTTACCTTTACTAATTTTACTCTTATAAATATCATAAGCTGATTCAAAATGTGAATTTCCCTTTTTGCGTTTTTCTGCAGTTGTTTCTAAAGGGGAAACCCCCGTGTCTTCATTTTTGGAATTTATTTTTTTAAAAAAATCAATTTCTACATTAGTTTTAATTGAATTTTGAATATCATCGAATTCAATAGAATTGTCTATATTAAATTCATCTAAACACACGGCATCAAATTCATCTGTATCACTTTCATAAAATTCATCAGAACATTCGTTGTGGTCAAACTCATCATTGCATTCTTCGTGATTACCGTCCAATTGACTTACAACGTGTTGCCAATCCAATACATGAGACTGTACATGAGATTTTAATTCAGCTTCATTCTCAATTATATCAACTGTATTTTCTATTTGGGTGTCCTCTTCAGAGTCAATTTTGTCTTGGGTATCAACTTTGCCGTTTTCAATAATTTCAACATCCTTGGCGTCATTTAAATTTTGATTTAAATTATTTTGTTCGTTTTCCATATTTGAATAATTAAAAATTGAAATATTTCAGAATAAACTTTATTTAGTGAATCTATAACGAAATTAAATTTGATTGTATGGATGAGCAACTAGGAATAATTAATTTATTAAATGATAATGATATTTTTATCAATAACTATTTATCAAAGTCAAATTGTGTTTTTGTGAATACAACAAAATCTTCTACAATATCAACAACATTAAAAGGCTGTTTGAATAAATTTGATGATGAAGAAATAAATTTCATACTTTTTCATACTGGTGATTGCAAATTATATCAAAAAATTGTCATTTTTTCAGAAATTAGCAAAGAAAAGTACATAAATTTATTTCAATTATCAAAAGTTTGGTCCATTAAAACTAAAAACCCAGAGGAATATCAAAAAAAGAGTTGTGTGTTTTTATCAATTTTACTTTTCAAAAAGAATCATCATTTAAATGAATTAAATAGCCCTTTTGTTCAATCCAACAATTTTTCACTTGAATGGGAAAAAAGAGTTTATTTTGATATGAAAAACAAATCTATACGTAAAAACAAATGGTTAACTAGTTATTATCTAAAAAATTCAAAAAAATTAATTTCACAAACTAAAGACTTAATAACTCTAAAGAAAAATAAGAAAAAAATAAAATAATTTGTTATAATAAAAATATTTATATGCACATATTTACTTTTTTTTGCCTTTCAAATTGATTTCCATAAATATTAAATTATTCCCTGTAGCGTTATTTTTAATAATTGCGCCATTATTTGTTTGTATTTCAGTATAGTTGCTATATGTGAACCTTTGGTTTCTATATAATATTACCTGTTAAAAGACCTGGCGCAATTTCTTATCGTTATCTCATCATAATTCAAATTATTATTCATTATTTTATAATTTTTCAGTTTCAAATTTAAATCATGTTGAATGAAAATTTTTTTTCAAAGCTATCCAAAGGTTCAATTGAAGTAATTTTTAATGACTAAATGATTTTAGTGGTTTAATGTACTTTTATAATTTAGTGCTTGACTGGCGGTGAACGAATTGAAATGCCTGTTGTTCAAGTTATTTATAGAAAATCAATCGTTTCAAAAAAAAATGGATCATTGCGACTTAGATTAATCATTTCTGACGGAATTTACAAGTGTGATTGTAACTTTTTAATTTCACATTTTCTATCTTTTAATTAATTTCAAATTAAAAACTATTTGTATTTGAAAAGTGTTGTTATTACTACATATAGATTGACAATTTAATATTATGAATGGACAATTTGAAGTAAGTTCAAGTTTTAAGTAAGTAAGGTGTCCAGATTGTCGAAATTTGGATGAAATGACTAATTTTGACAAACATTTTAAGAGATACCAATTCACTTTTTATTTAGCCTTGTCAGTCTTTTAAATACTGACATACATAAATTAATGGTATACTTGATATTAATATAAATATTGTACTTAATTTTATGCTATGGATAATGTACTTAAAAAAATTGAATAAAGTATTTTTTCGGTGAATACCAATATATTGGTTATAGTAATGACCATATGAGAGTATATGGTTTACTAACAAACACCCGCCATTATTTACGATGGTCTTTATTTGTGAAAATTTAATACATACCAAATATGTACGTTTAATTATTGCAAGTTTCATTTTGAAATAAAACATCCATCATACTCGAAAAGCATTATTTAGTGAATTAATTATGATTAATCAATATTTATTGACTAGTTAGCCTGTCTGTATTTTAATTTAAAACTTTAATATTTTGGTAATAGTTTATGATATTTTGATATAAATATATCTTTAAAATAAAATTGAATTTTGTATATTTAGATTGCCAAATTATGAACACAAATTATCCAAAGTTGAGTGAAAATAGTGTTAGAGAATATGCAGTGATAAGGCTAAATGATTATAATCTAAAAACTTTTAAGAACATGTTTATTTAATTTATATTATTAATAATTAATATAATCATTATCATATTTTCATTATAATATTAGATTCATTATTTACATCAACTTATTTACTATACTAAATGAAAATACTACAATAAATACAATTTTGGGATGTCCGCAACAATTGAACATTGTTACAACCAACATTACCAATTCACCTGCAAAAAAAATGAAAATGAATTTGAAAAGTTCCAATTATGGTAATTACTATATACAACAGTGATTCTCAACCTGTAGGTATTTTTCTGTAATTTGATATTTTTCATGGATAACACTAATAGACAATTTCCAACTTATTATTGTCTACCCAGTAGGGAATGATATCCGATTAATCAATTAATCTAAAACCCGGTTAATCGCTTACAATAATCGGAGAAAAATAATCGAAATATATTTCGAATAATCGGATTTTCAAAAATTTATATATGAATACTAAAATGCTTTTTTGACCGTGAAGCATCACTTATTTGGATTGAAATTTTTTGTGTGTTAACAGAATACAACTGTATTACCTGTAAATTTTTTTAAATTCTAGGGCTGTTTTCATTAAAAAAAAAAGGGTAATTTTGGGTTTTGACCCTAAAAAATATATTTTTTTTTAATTTAAATTTATGATTATGTTTATGATTTTAAAATCCGTATCAGCGTATATATTTTTTAAATTCTCCAACTCGTTTGATTTTCAAAAAGAAAAACAATTTGGGTTTTTGACTCGTAAGATGTGAGTTTGGGATGTTGTGGACTTTATAAAATTCTAAGACTGGTAGTTATTTTAATAAAGTTGTAACACACTCACAAACAAAAATCGGGATTATTGGTTTTTATGTTGAAAATTTTAAATTCCGATTAATCGGATAATAGTTGTTTAAATAACCGGAATTATTCGATAACCGGTTTTTCAAATTTTCGAATAATCAAGACTTTATAGTACCCAGACAAAATTACTATCATATGAAAGAGAATTTTGAGATTTTAAACATGAGCTATATCATTATAAAAATGTAAAGAGAATTTTTGTATAAATCGACGAAACGTAAATGGTTTTTACGTTTTTTTTGTTAAAAAAATTTTATTTTACTATTTTGTATAAATAGATTTTTAAAAAATTTATATCGCGCTTATTCTAAGAGCCTAATGATTCATATGTAGTTAAAAAAATATTGTGGATAATGTCGTAATAAGTACTATAATATGAGTAATGTAGGAAAAAAGGTTGATAAACATTGATATACAATTAAATGTGATATTAGTGAACTAAATTCACGTTTCATATAAGCTATTCACTTTTAGGCAACATTTAACAAATATCAGATAATTGATAACTTTTTTACTTGAATAATGCATGTTGAACAACGTTAGAGCGAAATTATGTGAAAAAATACAAAAAATCCAAAAATCTTAGTTTGTCCTTATAATTATAAATATAATTGACGATTATATTCTAATAATAAGTAATTTTGAAACTCTAAAAGTTAAGTTAAAAATATCAAAAAAGCTTAATATTTCAACTATATATTTTATGCTTGTTGGTTGGTTAATTAATATATTTTAGAAATAAAAGAAAATGGTGATAGCTTGGATATTATTAAAAACGGGTCAACTAAATTCTTCAAAATTGTTGCAATAACTCCATATCAAAATAGGTTTATTTAAAATTTAAATTATTGAAATTTTCGAATCAGTTAAATTTAAACGATCGATTTAGATGGAGAATTCATGGGAGAATTTCTTCCAAATCTGATATCAAACATTTTGAAAACACAAAAGGCACGGGACAGCTATTTTCTTTTGAAATATTTGATATTTCTGGTCCAATAAGATGCACATGCTTTGGAACACTTGTTGATAATTATTTTTCAAAAATTCACGTTAATCAGGTACAGTAATCATATATTATAATGTATTGAAACTTTTTTATCACGATCCGGTAATTCACATTTTATTTTTCACGCATACTCAAATCTCATTGACATGATTAAGTATCATTACTAACTTTTCAACGACCTTAATTCAATATCAAATTATTTTAATTTTATTATGAAGGCGGTTGTGGTTCAAGGACATGTAGTTGGAAACTGCTAATATTGTATATGGTAACATAAATATGGTAGTATTGTATGGTATTACTATTATACATGTTTAAAATATAAAAGATAAGGTAACATATATAGAAATAATACCTTTTTCGATTCAAATTAAAAAAAGAAAATATTGAACTCTTAAATATACATGTATTTATTAATGAATAAATTAAATATCAGAAAATTGTTAAAAGATTTTGACATATTTATAATTTATTAACTGTTTTTAGATATTTTTTAGATTATGTATTTTGTGAAATAAAATAGAAAAATCGCCCTGTATATTAGAAAATGGGCGATTCGCTCACCGTTGAGAACCACTGATCTAGAGCAGGGGTCGGCATAATATTTTTGGTGGCCCTTTGAGTAAATATGTAATAATAATAATAATATGTGAATTATTTATTTTGCAACTTTTAAACACTATTTTAAACATTTTCTAGTATAATTGGCTCATTATAATCATTTTAATACTGAATTTTCAGATTGCCCTGAATTTTATTGTATTATTGTATATATGTGATTATTTTATTTATATTGAAACGTTTATCTTCAGTTAAAATTGAAATTTATCATGTATGAATTTTCATAAACGGGGCCCGTAGAATTTTTTGATTTAAAAAAGTGGACCACTAGATACAAAAGGTTACCGACCCCTGCTCTATCATTTTATATTAACTGTGTGTTAATGTTTTTATCGAATTTTAGAAATAATAAAAATACCGGGCGGTACGGTATGAGAAATGCAATAAATTGCAGTAAAAAGAAACATAGTGTTAGTTTCTCTAAAATACTATCTCAAAAATATAATGCACTTGAAGAAAACCGGAATTATATAAAACATATATTAATTATAATTAACAATTATTAAAATTAAAAAATATTAATTTTAGGTGTATTACATTTCTAAAGCTAACGTAAAATTAGCCAACAAAAAATATAGCTCAACTAACAATAATTATGAACTATTTTTTACAAAAAATACGATTATAACACCATCATTTGAATCAGATAATGTACCTAAAATTCCATTTAATTTTATTGGATACAATTTATTAATTGACTGTAAACAGGAATACGTTGGTAATTTAGATTGAATCAAATATTGAAAAATTTGTATTTTAGATGTTATCGGAGTAATTCACAAGGTTGATGATATTGTTATTGTAAATTCTAAAAATGGTAAAAATTTGTCAAAAAGAAACGTGGTTATAGTTGATAAATCAAATTTACTCATTACGTGTACTTTATGGGATGAAATGGTAGATTTTTATTAATTATTATCTCATTGGAAAAGTCTATTAATTTTTCACAAAATGTATTTCATCTTTAGTCCTGTGGATCGTTACGGGTCAACAAGATTAACTTTTCTTAACCTATGACTTATCTATATTACCCAATGGAGACTATACTCTGTTATAATATACAGTTTCATATTTTACTTGAAAATTGGAAATTAATGTGAAATACATGGGGAAGTGACTGAAATTTATATTTTTAAGATTTATTATCGGTTCCATTTTAAACAATTACTACAATATCGCGTTAACAAAATTGGGTTTGTTTTTAACCGAAGCTTTACGGTGAATTTTGAAATTTATGAATAATAATTACATTAGGCTAATTAATAATTATTATAATAAATTATAATTAATAATTAATAACCTCTAAAGATAATGAAAATATAAACATATATCTATATTTATATTTTATAAATAGGCGATCAATCTTGAATACGATGATCATCCAGTTATTATTATTAAATCTGCAAAAATGGGATATTATAATGGTATATGTAAATTTAAAATATTTGATGGGGAAAAAAATTCCACAGCGCTACCAAATAATATATAAATAATATATGCTTTAACAGTAATATATATTAACTAGGTTGACTGTTATGTACTAAGTACAAACAGCATAAATTCCAAAAAAAATAAAAATATAAAAACTTATTTATTATTATAACAAAGTTGTATTACTTTTAGTAATCGTTGTTGTAGTTATAATTTAAATTTGAAACAAAATGTTTTGAAAATGAGTACAGTAATGTTTCGATTATGAATAATGTACAATGTTAAATTTTAGTTTATTTTGAGTTAAATGTAAAGTCAAAATTACATATCTATAATTGTAAAAAATATTATTGGCTTAAAATTGTTTCTAAATAAACTAAAATTTAACGTTGTACATTATTCATAATCGAAACATAACTGTATTTGAAATTTAAAAATTGCGTAGCAATGAAAAAAATTTCGAAGGAATGAATTATATAGATTTTCACCCATATGTCTTTATTGAAAATGTGTAGACGTACAATGCACATTTTTTTTGAAATTGTAGGATTAATATTTACATTTTATATTTTTATTTTAATCAAAATATTTGAAAAATCTGGTTGATAATATATTATTAATTATTTTTCACTGGCAATGCGTAGATTTCTCGGGTTGTCTGTATTTATATCAAACTGGAATAAGCTCTATCAGAATAATTTTTTTTTTAATTTTCGGACTGTTAATTTTTTCACATTCTTTGTTTTAATAAAATATTTCGGAAAAAAAATATATGAAAACTAAAATGCTTTTTTGACCATGAAGGCGCACTTATTCAGATTGAAATTTTTTCTGTGTGTTAAAAGGATACAACTGTTCCACCTTTAAATTTTTTAAAATTCTAGGGCTGTTTCCATTAAAAAAAAGGTAATTTGGAGTTTTGACCTTGAAGATATATTTTTTTAAACTTAAATTTATGATAATATTTGTGATTTTAAATCCGTATCAGAGTATATATTTTTTCAAACTCTCGACTTGTTTGATTTTCAAAAAAAAAAACAATTGCGCTTTTTGACCCGTAAGATGTGAGTTTAGGAAGTTGAAATTTATTTTGCTAACACTCCGACAAAAAATGTAATTGAAATGTGGACTTTATAAAATTCTAAGATCGTATTTATTGAAATAAACGGTAACACACACACAAAAAATATTACGTAGCATATTATATAAGTAAGGATTATGAAAATAATTTTTTTACGTTACTATAAACTGTGTTTATTAAACATTTAGGATTACAATTAACTGTTTCAGGAAATTCTCAGTTATTTATTAATTTTGACATTGAAGAAGCTCACATTTTAAAAGGATGGTATAATATTGAAGCTAATTCGAATGATTTTCAAGAACTTACTAAAGGTATGATATTGAGTGAATTTGATTTTATGTGAATACAAATATAAATATGTAGTATTTATTGCAATTAACTCAAACACTCCGCGACAAAACTATAGGACATTTAAAATTTTGATATTTCCAAATTATTTTTAAAAATTAAAATTTATTACATTACGTAATCTTCTGTGTCATTGAAATAAATATTTTACTGTCGAAATTATAATATGGTAAGTAAAAAAATAATAATGACTAATTATCGAAAATATAAGTATTTCATGTGTGACAAAACTATAGCACAATTATCATTTTAAAGTTTTATTTTTGATAAAATGATAAAAATATATAATATAAATACGGTTCAAGAATGCGTGTGGCCACCATGTTTCTTTATAACCTCAAAAATCCTGTCGTCCATGCTAGAAATGAGGGTAGAAATTGTATATGCTGGTATGGATGTCCAGGCTTTTTGAATTGTCGTTTTTAACTACTTTAAATTTCTATATTGTGTGTCATTCTTATATATCATGCGAGAAAGAAACTTCCCCTAAGTTTTCAATAGGATTTAGATCTGGAGAGCATACCGGTCATCCCAAAACATTTAACATCTTTGAATTTAGCCACCTTTTTGTTTCTTGAGATTTATGGATTGATGCATTATTCTGCTGAAATATTTTGAACGACCTTCGACAGGGTAGTACACTAAACTGTTAAAAAGAAAAAACTTTGGTGAAAGATAGTCTAACAAACTGACTAAGAAATGGTTTTCAGTGTACCGCAAATATTATCAAATGATAACTAAATTTTTTTATTAAAACTTCAAACATAAATTCATTAGATTTATATCCTGAGTCAGGATTCCTGACTATATACCTGATATAATATATCATTTTAAATGTCACTAGATTACATCGAAACTGAAAAAAAAATTGAAACAATTTTTGATTTAAATAAAATGAAAAGTGAAAAAATGGAATATTTCGACATCATAGGAACAATAATGACAATTAAACGTGATTCTCCCTATTATAAGGTATTTTATTTGACAATATAACATGATTTATATTATTATTATTAACGTGTAATTCTATTACAACTTCAATACTCAAACATTTTGCACACCTTGTGTTCAAATTGAAAGGGTTGACGGTATATATAAATATATGATGCATTTTATATGGTTACATTTAAATGATGACTTACTAATCTTTTTCCACACCGGCACCCCTAATTTAGTGACATTAAATATTATAATTTTGAGATATATTCAATGTTGATAATCATTGCTTTGATTGATTCATTATACAAGTTTATATATAAAATATGACTTTTGAAAAATGTAGTAAATTACATTTTGAGCAGAATAATATAGTATATTATTATATATTCATTATCTATAATCAATTAAAAAATTGGATTTAAATTAAAAACTCTGACCTTAGCGGGCCAGTTGTTATTTATATGGAAAATATAAAATTCAAGCTAGTTACTTTATATATAAACGAGGATTATTATTTTTACCATTTATTATATGAAATTTAGTCTTGCCTTTCAGAAAATTGTTATAAAAAGCTGATATTCACAAATGATATATACAATTGTGAAAAATGTCAAAAATCATTTAAAAACTTTAATTACTCGTATTTATTGAATGCTTGTATTTTTGATTACACTGGAAATGTTTGGACTAAATGTTTTGACAATATTGGTAATAAAATTATGACAATAACAGCTAATGAACTGGATGAAAAATTTTCAAATGATGTAATTATTATTTTTATTTAAATAAAGTTGTAGATATTAAATATTCACCGAGGGTCTTCATAATTTTTTTTCTCATCCAACTAGATCAGGGGTGCGCAACCTGCGGTGTCAGGACGTTTATGTGCTTCCGTGGGCAATCCGTGTGATTATAATAATTTTATTTTATTTAGAAAAATTTATACGTACTTTATACAAATTTATATGTATTGTACAATGTATACAAAATTTTAAGTCGATGTATAAAATCACAGTAAATGTACACTGTATTCGAACCGTGTCATTTATAAGGTTTCTCAATATTTTTCTCACAGTGACTCTTTAAATTTAAAAAGATTTTTGTATTGTCTTCTCATAAATGAATATAGAATAAATTATACTTTTAAATTTTATTGATAATTAAGCGTGCAATGTAAACTTTACATAATTATTTTGAAATTAATTAATACTGGAATATGTAAAGTATTTTTTTAGGAAGAAAATTCGGAGTATTTTGATACATTTGATGAAGCGGAATGTACACAATATCGTTTCACGTTGAAAAACAACATTCGATATTATAATGTAATTATTATTATATTAACAACATTCGGGTAGTGAAGAATAAATAAAATTTACGATAATTATATTGATCACAGAAAAAAAATTAACCCTATAAATTTTTTAAAATTGAATTCGAACAGGTAAAAAAAGTCTCAACTAGCTGCCACGAACTGTAAACATTAAATGTAAAACATTTAATTTTTTCTGCAAACTGGTAAATTTTTTGTATGTGTCTGTAATAGGCAGCTGATCTGTATTTGAGAATCTCTAGCGTGACACATTATTATAACAGATTTATTTTTGAATAGTCAGTCAATTTTTATTTTATTAAAACATTTATTAGGATGAAATAAAACGTAATGTAACTATTGTATCTGCAAATAAAATTGATTATAAAGAATTACATTTAATTTATTTAAAAATGTTAAATTAAAGTTATATTTTATTCAAAATGTAATTTATTCAATAAATTTTATATTAAACTACAGTAGCTCGACTGTTTTGCACTTTGTACAAAAAGCACCTAGCTCTGCCGAGGGTGGGCTTTTTTAATTATATCTAAAATCTTAGTTAACAATGATACTATTCACTATTACAAATCCTATAAAGGAATGGTTTCAAAACGTGTCTCATCATGGACGGGTAATTTCACATTACCTTTTAATTTAAAGTGAATTCTATGATTTTAAAATACAACGACTATTTTCTTTTTTTAAAAAAGGGTAATTTGTGGTTTTGGCCGTGATGATATAAGATTTTGAAATATATCATAATGTTAATGATTTTAAAATATTTATCAGATTGTGTCTTTTGTATAATTCTAGGACTCGTTTGAATTTAAAAAAAGGATAAATGGGGTTATTGACATTAAAGGACTCAATATTTAAAAATGAAATTTTACGCTAAAACATCACCCTCGAAAATCTATAATAAAAATACTGAATTTTTAAAACTTACTCTGTCTAGAAAAAAGTTGAAAGTCTCGTCTTATTTTATTAAATAAAATGGAACAAACAGACATTTTTAACTAAATTACTTTATATAAATAAGGGTGTTTACTTTATGTAAGTAGGATTACAATCAAACCTAACAGACTGTCAGTGACAGTAGTGAAAAATTTCGAAAATATAGTTAAGTTAATGTCAAATTCTGTGTACTAATTTAACATTTTTAAATATTTTAATATTAACATTTCAAAAAAAGAAAATAGAGTGATAGTTATTAATAATAGCAAACCTTAATATTATGATTTACAAATTTATATATAATACCCTTGAGGTAAATGGGAAACTATACTATTCACATTGTATATTTAAAAATTTATTTAAATTTTTTTAATTTTCTGACATTCCGTCAATTATGTATATGGTTGTGGTGATCATTGTTTCAATTATTCTAAATATAATGAATTATAAATAATCTGAACCAGGGATTCAGCACATTTATTTTATAGTTCCATTAGTTAAATATGCTATTTATTGGTGATTAAAAGGCAACCATAATTAATTTTATAGATTCCCTCCAAAACTATGACGAAAAATTCGGCACAGTTTAGATTTATGAAAACATTACTTTATGTAGGCATCGATTAGATTATTTTTCATTGATTTTTCATCGTAATTTGGTTGAATTACGTTTGGAGCAAATATAATTGCAAGATTATGAGCATCCATTTTGTTAATATTACTTTCACGTGCAATTCTAAATATAATTGAATAACCAATTTAGTAGAGTAAAAATGAAATAAAGAAATGTATAACACAGGGTAGCTAAACCTTCTTCTTATTAGATTCCATTTATAATATTCTTAATAATTATTATAATGTAACTAGGTTGACTGTTATGTACTACGTAAAAACAACACCTAGCTCTGCCGAGGGTCATTTTTATTATACTTAAAAAATCAATTCACGTTGAAAATCTAACTTAAAAATCCTACTATTCACTGTTATCAATCCTTTAAAGGACTGATTCCCAAACTTATTTCAGGTGGAATTTCATGTCATATCACATTACTTTTTACTTTAAAGTGAACTATTCCATCTTAATTTTTTTTAACATTTGTATAAAGAATTTTGAAAACAATTGTTACCTTATTTTTTTAATTTATTAGACAAAATGTATGTTTTACATGTTACAATGTAATTACATTAAAAACATTTCTAAAAGAGCGTGGCAGTTAATCAGTCGTCAAATAAACTTTTTACTACAAAAAGTTTCAAAGATTTATTGACTATCAATTCTCAACGTAATCGAAATTGAGTTATTCCAAGTGATACATTATTTAGCTTTTAAAAATGTAAATTTCCCCCTAAAATTTAGATTTAGGCTAAATTTTAGCCTATAGACAGAGATTATATTAAATAAAGGTACAAAGTCGTGACGGTTCGCACTAAAACGTGAAATATGTCATATTTTTGACATCCTTAAGATATGAAATGATATAAAAGATATTTGAAAAAATTACATTGCTAGATGGTTGATTATTCTGTCAAATAAAATTACATTATGTTTGGGCATTCGACATATTATATTGCTAATAATTTCATATCTAAAAATTATAAATTTTTATTTATTTGTTATATCCTGAATCATGATTTAATACATTTTTGAATTTTCACATAAATGTATATAATGGGAAATAATAAATACCTATCAAATAGATCCTCCATTTCTACAAAATTTAATTAAGACAATGATTATTAATTTAATTTACCGGCGGCTTCAATTAATAAAGGTAAAAATTCCTTGTTGATTAAAGGTTCTGGTAATTGATTTAAAAAATATTTAACAGATGAGCATAAAATACTAATATCGTATTCATCAGGATTTAACTGTGTAACGCGTTCATCTAAAATATAAGTATAAATTGTGATGATTGTAAATCAAGAAATACAATACACTTAAATTAAATATTTTCGGTTAGAATACAAAACTTAAAAAATTTATCTTTTGCTCATTTGGTTTTATATAGTCAAGAAATTACTATTCAAGAATTTGATAATCAGATGACTAATTAAAGCTTGGAAAATTTAAAAAATAAAAACTGCTTTATTTTCCCGGAAATGATGCATAAAAAGAGTTTACCATCTTAAATTTTAAAATTAAAAAGTATACCATCCACACAGTGGTTGAGAATGTTGATAAAATGATCCAATTTGTTCTTGGCACCACTTAATCGATAAATTCTTTCAGTATAGGGTTTTTTTGTTTCAATGTAATTTAACAGTTTTTCGATAGCTGGAGGAATTTTATCGTTTTCAATGAGCTGATGAATTGGAGTGTTTATTAGGTTTCTTATTAACTAAAAATTACAATCTTACATATATAGTACAAATTTTGATCATTATTTGTGATATAAAATATAGATGATACATTTTTCGAAACAATTACAAGGTTCTAATTATTATTAATTTGTGTAATTGAAGTGCCCACTCGAATACATAATTTTATAAAACAAGAATTTAGAATATTATAAATCTTAAAATTAGACGATTAGAACCATGCGCCAATGAGATTCGACAATTTGTGAAAAAAATTGACACCCTAATATACATATACAAAGTTGCGGCGGGCCGAAAGTTTGACACGATTGTATTATTAATTATTATTAGTATATATTATACACTGTATTATTATATTATATATAAATAATTAAATATTATAAAACTATATTTTTTTATATATTTTTATATTTTAGTTAATTATTTTATTGATTTGATTTCACACAGTACAGTAAACACTCGAAAAGTGACCACTTTTTTGGGCAATTCATTTTAACAATAACTGAAACAGAAGCTGATTGATTAATCGACTAAAATTATTAATTACGTTGACCATCATCTTGAAAATATATTAAAAATAAGACGAAAAATTTCTAAACTAATCATATATTATTTGTCTATTATACAAAAATATTTCAGAGTGATTTCATTTGAAACAAACTTGAGGTGTATCATTTTGCTTTCCAATAAATATATCTTCTAGATTCTTTGGACAATGTTGGTTTGCATAATTTCTAAGATTATTAAATATTGCATAGATTCCATCCTTTCTTAATTCTTCAAAATCTTCCAATTCTTTATTTTCTGCTATATTGCTATTGTCAATAACGTCATTAATTTGGTCTTCAATATAATTGAATTGTTTTAATTTATATTTTTGGTTACTTTTTCGAAGAGAAATTTATTTATATTAGTATGGATTTGTTATATTGTCTTAAAAAGGTCACTTTTGGGAGGTGGTCATCTATACGAAGTGGTCACTTTTCGAGTGTCTACTGTATAATAGAAAATTGTTAATTTATATTATCGTTTTAGGTATATTCGTTAGGAGAATTAACATTTTTTTAAATTATGACTTTAATAATATTATTATGACAATTATGTCAGAAATATGACATTTATGACTTTTTAAAAATCGATATACTCCATTAAATGTATTTATTAGAGTTCCCTCTTACATTTCTAACATTTTTTTATTATTAAAAAAAATAACTATTTTTATGACATTGTTGGCCCTAATGATACAGACCCGTCCATATGTTTTAAGATCCTTATAAAATTTATAATTATTTTATTTATAAGTGTTTTTCATTAATTTATTTTATATTTGAGGGAATGCAAATATGATCGGAAGTTATTAATTAAATTTGAAGTCTGTTAGATAATTATTAGATATAAGAATGATGATATTATTAAATTATAATAATTTTAGTTGTTCATAGTTTTAAGCACCCGTGATTAATTAAATGATTAAACGACATAATTAAATAAATTAAATTTAAAAAGGTTGTATCCGACGATATCAAATTTCGCAGCTCATTAGCAGTCAAGAAAGGGTTTGATTTTGCTTTAATTTCTAATAAATGACCCTCCCTGACTGACATTTTTCTTGTTCTTCCTTTTTTAGGTCGATTAATTAGAGGTAGACCTTTTTGGTGCTTTTTAATTATTTCTTGAACTGCGCATCTGAATACGGAAAGCTCTCTAGCAAATTTTACTTGTGTATACCCTCTATTGAATATGTGACAACTAATTCGCGCTTCCGAATATTTATTTGACGCATCTAGTTGAAATTTCAAAGAAGAATAATATTAATTACCTATATTGCAAAAAATACATTTTTGAAAGTGAAAGTGCTCAAAATATTTGAAAGAGTAAATATTGTTATTTATAAATAAATCAGTTTTTATTAAATTTAATGTATCGTCTCAACCACAACCAAAACAATTTTTTAAGGAATGGAATTTCTGTTATTAAGTACGTTAGCCATTTAAAAAATTATAAAATTGAAAATGTATACAGATTGCGGCTATTTTACTAAGTGCTCAAAATATATGGAATGGGTCTGTAATAAAAAATAAATATTTTGTTCATTGTCCTAATACCATACATATACTGTATTTAATTACGGTTTTGGCTCCTATACATATTCTCTTGTTTTTAGTCAAGCATTTTCGGTGAATAACGTATTCACAAGCTAAATTATGAAAAATTATATCAGACACTGTTGAAACTTTTACTTTTATGTAAAAGTAAACTTATATAAAGTATATGTTTATAAATAAATAATAATAAATAATGTATGTCAGCTGTATAACCATTAATTTATAAGACTAAGAGACCCATAAATTTAAAAAATATAAATTCTCTGTCAGTTTTTTCTGGCGCATAAAGTAAGATAAATTAGACTCTAATAAATTTGCATCTTCACTGTGAAAACACAAATTGACCATTATTTTGATTTTACTAGATTCTAAGACCCAGAATTTTGAATTAAATCTAAAAAAAATCATAGATAATACAGTGTTTCCATTTAATATAAAAAAAATTTAAATTTTATTAATTTTCCCCAAATCGTGGTTATACTGTAATTGTAAGTGAATAATCAGAATTACTCAGGCATCTATATATTTTGTCGTATATATCGATCAATTTGTTACAGTATTCACAGTAATGTGGTATTATTGAATGCTCTATCACCATACGATGACCACAATTCATCTAAAATTTTTATAACTTGAGATATTAATTTACATAAATGTGGAATCACTATTAAGATCAATTAAGTGGCCTGACCACTTACCATCTTAGCTAAATCTACAAAAATACCTCCAATAAACGTAAATTATTATAATTATTATAATTATATTACTGTATAATGTATAATAATACTAATATATATAATACTTTAATTACCCTGATAGTTTCTTCTGCTTTGGAGAATTTATCAACAAAACCGGTTAAATTTGAAGATTTCCTTTTAAACTTTTGACATTTCTCGTAAAACAAAAGCTGAGAAGCTGTTTCAAGAGAATTTAATTCAAATTCAACTGATGGGTAAGTTTCAACAAAATCTTTCAATTCTTGAGGTAGTATTCTCTTAACAATGTGTAAAATATCATCCGACGACATTTTATGATTGACTGAAACCTAAATTAATATTTAGAAATTAATTATTATAAAAATAGGACATGGAGTCATGAAATGGCAATCTGGAAATAGATTTCAAATATTCGCGCATCCACATAAAAATTTAAATATTTTCAATTTAACGGTTACCTTAACTTTATTAACTAATTTACGATTTATAAAGTCAATAAATGGTTTAAACTTCCAAATGTCAGTTACAAATAAAGGATAAAATGATTTATTTTTGATTAACAAAAAATAATTTAATTACAAACAAAAATTCTTACCACTTCGGTTATCTTGAATAACTCTGTTTTTAAGCGATTTATAAGCATCTTTTTCAAAATTTCTTTAAAAGCCTCTGCATCCCACATTTTCATTACAGATTTTGTTACATTTGAATCAACCTATATTAATTTAAAAAAATTAATGGTTACATTTTATCAAATTATTTACTTTAATGATGAGAACTTTGCAAAATCTTATTATACCTTTTCGACTTTCAATGAGATTAGGTATATTCGGAAAAGTGGGAATTATGTTATCTAAAATTAAAATTGAAAATGATACTTTGTGCTAATCAAATATATTCTAAATATTATAAGCAGTGGAAACATATCTATACCTCGAATTTATTTAATTAGATATGAAGCCAATAAAAATGGAAAGTAAATATTTCCTACATAGATTATAAAATTATTTCCATGTGCACCAGTGTTTCTCAGCCGTGCGCCTAGCCCACTAGTTTCATTTTTCAGTTTCATGTTTCCAAAATATTTTTTATCGTGGGCCAATATAAACGTATAGCGACCTCTCTACCATTTACGTTATATAGTATAGAACAGGGGTGTCAGTCTCAATTTTCTTGGTGGGCCAAATGTGAAAAAAAATTATTACGCGGGCCGCACAAAAAAAATCTATACTCAAAAAATTATGTTAAAACTAACAATTTTAATTGATTATAATAATTTTAATTCATAAAATGAAATATGAAATAAAAACAATGAAATAAGTGTACAAATAATGTTAAAATTGTAATAATGAATAAATAAATCATAAAAAATATATGAAAAAACTGTAAAATAAGAAATATGTGTAAAAAATAAAAATTTATATTGTAACTCAGCCCGCACATTCCATAATTTGGGGCCGCAAATGGCCCGTGGACCGTATAATTGACACCCCTGATTCTATACTATAGAATCTATACCAGTGATCGCAAAAAATGTGTTTTTGTGTTAAAAATATTTAAAAATAAAAGTACAATTCACAAAATCTGCGCCTTAAAAATTAGTTTACAAATAATAAACTTATCAAGAAATAGATTCCATGAGTAAACAAGGTTCTTTTGCGCATCATTTAAAATTTAAATATAAAAAATTTGTTCAATAGACATTTTCCATTCAATTGAAAAATTTGCTGAAAAATATACCATAAAATAATTTTCAAATAAAATCTCAAAATTAACACACCACATTTGATTGGTTGCCATCACTGATCTATACTATACATTTTTTGTCTTTGGTATCGAAAAAACCACATTGTATCTTAAATTTGCACCTATTCCTTGTAGAATCTAATGCAGTAATAAAGATTTTCAGTGAGCAGCAGATATTAATTTTTTAAATTACTGCCAAGTGCGCGGAATGGAAAATAGGTTGAGAAACACTCATCTGCGCTATCTATCATCCACTGCATTTATGTGATTCACAATTACAATTGATATTTACATTAATATTCTAATATTAAACCTTTTTTTTCATTTCTCCGAGAACTTTGGAAATTTATATTTGTCAAATTACCTAAATGATAATATTATAAGTCAAAGTCAAGCGATCTACAATAAGCTGTAAAATTAAAAACTAAATATTTACACAGATATAATATGAGACATATACCGCTCCGTTTTTATGGATATTTATTTATTTTGTGAATAATTTATTAAAATTATAATTATTAACACGACCAAGCGACTTAAATACCATGTAAAAAGTACATTATAATCTAATAAATCTTCTGCATCTCACAATTTGTATCTAATAATTACTACCTATTACAACAGGCAGATCACGTGACCACCTAGCACACTATAAATAGAAAATGATGCCAAATGTTATATACTACTAGCTTGACTGTTATGTACTACATACAAACAGCACCTAGTCTGCCGAGGGCACATTTTTATAAAAAAATAATTCTAGGGCTGTTTTCATTAAAAAAAGAAGGGTAATTTGGGGTTTTGGCCATAGATATCATTTTTTTCACATTTAAATTTATGATAATGTTTATGATTTTAAAATCCGCATCAGCGTATATGTGGTATAGAATGTAAACAACTGTGAAATTTACACATTTCATGGATAAGTCGTTGAATGGAATTTCCAAAATAACGATAATAATAATGAACCAAGAACAATGAAATGAATACATGATAAGTTGAAGCAGATTCAAATTAAATACTAAATATAAGTGAATATACATATTTATCTATTGGTACAAGACAAGCTGTGATGGCAGCGACTATTACAAAGAATTGAATTACGTTTGCATTTACATTAATTACCCGAACACCCACTTTTGCAATTACACTTAAAAAATCCTTGACATCAACCAATTGACTTCTCGCGTACAGTAAAACGTAAACTCAAAATTTGGTTTGGAACTTCAGGGTTTATTAATTGTTGATGGCATTTTTGAATTTGGTTTCTTGTAAAGTTATTTTCAATTTTACCGGAAGATGTTCCAATTGTATATTGTCCATGGTCGACACCTGTTACGACACCATGATTATACCATATTAACCATAATATTAAATTTCCTGGATCAAGTCGTCCGCGATCAATACGAGGTATGGGGATTCTAACACAGTCTCCTTCTTTTAATGGCCATCCGCATGACTCTGCATATCAATTTAGTTTACTGGGCCTCTACTGTTAATATCTGATGATCTAATTGGCTTAACAACAATAGATTTTATGCTTTTTTTGTTGCGACGCATTTCACACTCTTCACAAAGCGATATATAAATTTTATAAAATTTATAACTGGAAACATATTTGACATTTGACACAGAAATCATTGATAACTAATCAATTATTTTGTTTTCTAAAAATCTTAAAAACCCCTCTTGAAAGTTTGGTTCAAAAAAAATCGTAATTAAATGAAAGTTTTACACATTCTACAACTTGCCCGTGGAATGTGTAAATTTCACAGTTGTACACATTCTATGCAACATATATATTTTTTTAAATTCTCCAACTCGTTTGATTTTCAAAAAGAGGGACAACAGGGGTTTTTGACCCGTAAGATGTGAAATTGGGAGGTTGAAATTTATCTTATTATACGTCCTGGAAAAAACTGTAATTAAAATGTGATCTTTAAAAAATTTAAATAAAGCGTAACATACAGACACACACACAAACAAAAATAGCGTAGCATATTATATAAGTTAGGATATATATCAAAGACAAAAATAATTTTTGAAATAAAAATTAAAAAAAAACTTTTAGTAAATATGAAAAAAATTGGAATAAATACAGTTATACAATGTATAATATCTATTATAATATAATTATAGTAGTATTACATTTCATATTGGAGGAAATACTAGATCGCCAATTACTGATGCCTCTAACAGAAATTGCCGGTTTATTTAAACTGGATTTGTACAAATCTTCCAAATTGTCCATGTATGATGATAAATAATTATCAGTTCTAATTTAATTTGAATATTTATGAATAAAAGTTAATATAAGTATCAAAATGATATAATTTTACGAATCTAATAGACTGAATTTGCGTTCGTTTCTATATTTTTCAGATTCTTTTTTCTAAATTTACAGTATAAACTAAATTCTTTCAAAAAAAATACTTGAATTTGGCTGTATACTTTAAATATATTTTTTGTAATGTATTTGTAACACATGTTTTGTATCTTGTCAAGTTTTATCAAAATTGTATTATTCAGAAAAATCTAAAATTTACATTTTAAGATATTCATGTATTTGTACAAATATTTTGTTTGTTTATTTGTTATGTATGGTACTCTGTACTATATTATGTATACACTGTATTTATGAGGGTAACTTGTATTTATTTTTTATTTGCTCACTCATATAGTCAATACAATTCCGGATTTTTTTTTATAGTAACGACTAAAATATACATTATAATCTTAGATCTTATCTATTAATTATGGTCACTGATAAATGAATTAATCAATGATTTTCAATCTTTTTTATCTAGAATAACCAGAGCCGTTTTAAGGCATGGTAGTATGGGCTGTAATCCAGGGCCACTCATTAAAAAAGGCCCCGAAATTAATAAAAGTACTTTACACTTATATCTTAAAAAGAGGCCCCAATTTATTAAAAAATACTTCACATTTATATCTTAAGAAACAGTTTATAAGTTTTGAAGTGTGGGGAATTCAAATAGCTAGAAAGAAAATAGTTTAAAGAATCAAAGTTCTGGTTAAAATATTTAATTTAAAATATATTCTACAATGTTCATCATATAATATTGACATAAAAACTATTTCATATGATAATCAATTGTCAATGTCATTATCAATCAATGATAATCAATCAATAAATTGATTAAACATTAAAATCTTTCTATTAAGTGAATATTCAAAAAAAGGAAGTAGGAAATCTTTGATTTTCTATTATTAATTTTCAAAAAAGCAGCTTATAAAAAGGGGCCCTAAATGTTTTTATTGCTTCGTTCAAAACTTTAAAGGGTCTCCGGTCCTTTGTTTAGTCCAGGGTCACGAAGTGGCTTAAGATGGCTCTGAGGGAAACACCTATGTATTATATAATGGCAATGTTACTTTAATTACATTATGAGATTGTTATAATGACCAACATCGGAAACATCGCAAAACTGGTTGAGTAGCTCTTCATATGGTCACTTAAATATAAGATAATAACTTAGATATTGACGTTTGATATTATTTTACTATTTTATTGTATTGTCAATTACAATAAAAATTATTACAATTTGTATATAAGGTTGACTGACCGCGCATAGTGGATATAATTTAATTTTGTTGGCATTCAATAATTTTAATTTATGATATTCTAAAATCTAGATTCTAAATATATCTGCTACCGTCCGTTTAAATAAAAAAGTTTTAAGTGATTTATCATTTCAGACACAGAAATTTAAGTAAATGATACATATATAAATGATATATGTATTATAATACATTGTATTCCAAATATTTAATTAGTACCTTTTTTCAAGCTTAATTACAGTGAATTAATATTCTTATTGTTTATTTTTCTCACGCAGGTAAGTAAAATAATTATATCAATTTATGTATAATCTAATATAGGTTACATCTACGTAATAATATGAAAATAGAAAGTTCTGTATGCTTTAAAATATAAAGCAATATCGCCTAATCTATAGTATGCAATAAAATACCTTTCCTAATCCAATTTTGTAATGGTCACTGGAACCCACACACACTAAAAGATTTTCAATTGTTTCGTAATGTACTAATATCAAATCATATTGATATTGAAATTCCTAAATATTATAATATACATAATGTACATTAGGGCTATTCCAATTTAGACTTTTTTTTAAAATTTAGAAAAGACATATAAAGATAATAATCTCCATTTAATTTGTTGCAGAATGATATAATTTTTTTATTTTGGTCACAAAAAACCCCCGCGTGTTTACCCTTTTCTATTTTCCAAACATTTTTTCCCCCGTAGTTTCCATGCATTTGTTATAATTTTAAGATATGACATAGATCATTTGACACTAATTATATTAATAAAAAAAAATTATATAATATCATAAAAAAGACATGAATTTATATGAACTGGGTCAAAATATTTTAAATGCTTCTACTCAAATAATTATTAAGTAATATTGTAATAAAATAATTTTGTTAAGTTTATAATATTAAGAGTAAAACTAGTTTAAAAATTATAAAATTTAATTCATTACTTTTTTGAATATTTTATTACCGTAGATACTATTTATATTTTTTAACTATTTTTACATAGAACAAAGAAACAAATATGAATTACATTTGTTTATAGTTTTTGAACATATTTTTTCAACTTTAATACAATAATTGTAGTTAATTTAATAACATTAATTAATGTCGAAAATCATCTTTCACAAGGTTCAATGGTCATTATTATACCGTTTGATTCAACAAAATATGAAAATATTTCAGAAATTTCTTGTAAACTTTTAAATGATGAAATCATTTCAATATTCATTAATATTATAATTAATAATATTAATTAAAAATTGAAAATTGATATTATATTTAAATTTATTAACACGACAAGGAATTATTAAAATTTTCAATAAATTAACTGAAAAATCATAAAATTAAAATTTTAAACTTCAAGACGCGGGGGTTTTTTTGGATAAAAATAAAAAATATTATTATCATTCTGCAGCAAATTAAGCGGTGCTCATTTTCTATTATGTCATTTTTATATTAGACAAATGGAATAGCCCTAATGTACATATATGACATATATTATATGTTAATATTTTTTATATAGTTTTTAATGTTGAGATTTATGATAATTTTTATGATTTTAAAACATTTCCAGAATTTGTATTTTTTTAAACTTTATGACATTATTCTTTTAAAAAAGGTGATTTGTGGTTTGACCATGAATATAACTATTTGGACGTAAACTGATAATATATGTTTTGTTTTTGAAATATCTGGGACTGTCAGTTTTCTAAATAAATGGTACACAGATAGACAGAGACACATTTGTAGCAACTTTTTCTCTATATAAGTAAAGATTTTGACACAATGATGTCATCATCTACTTGATCTCCCATATATTCTGACGATGAAAATACACTAAATTTTGAATATAATTACATTTTTGGTCATGATGTTGTCGTATTCTTTTAATAAGAGGTTGAATTGATTAAATATGGTCGAATGTCGCAATTGCTGGTATACGAAGGATTCATCAAAAAGTCGTTTTTCCTATTTGAAATAATATAATGCTTAAAAAATAGCAATCCAATTTTTATCACTACAACAAACTTCCATTCTTTGGAGCTACATTCGTTTGAGCGATGTACTGTTGGAACGATACACATTAGGGCAGTGCTTTCCAACCATTTTTGGTTGGCGACACATATTTCAATCTCAAAAAATTTCGCGACACACCAATCAAAAAAATAAAGGATTGATTAATAAATATAGTTGAACCAATTTTTTTCTAATAATAATCTAAAAATAAGCTATGTAAAATTTATCATCATTACTAAAAATATCTTTGATTTACATTTTTACGTCTTCCAATTATATTGTCTGCTAATGAAATTTAAAAAAAAATTAAATAAAATTTTAAGTTTGGCGACACACAAAAGTGTCATGACACACCGGATGGAAAGCACTGTTTTAGAGCGACATAATCATCGATTTTACTAATCTATCATATCATTGAATTTTTCACGAACGTATAGTCGGTTTCTTTATTCATAGTTATTAATTATTTTTATTATCTTATATTCATAATTTTGTAGGGTTCTTAAGGCAATTTTTTAACCAATTTGTAAATATTTTGAAGATCCCATAAAATGATAAATATTCCCTTCAAAATCCTACAAAATTTTGGTCATTGTCATTAAAGAAACAACAAAAATATTGTCAAAAAATAAATATTTTGATTAATTAACAAAATCGATGATTATGTTACTCAACTGAATGTTCGCACTACAACCCCTGTCAATAAAATAACGTTTAAAAAATATATGTCGACTTGACTTGTAGACATATAGCACTAACGATTTGTAGAAATAAAACATAACTATTTTTACTTTTAGTTTGTTTGGATTAATGCAACGAATAATATGAGGTTCAGATTTTTCAATTTCTTCAATTAATTCTTGCACGGCTATCTATTAATTAACTCAAATAGTTGTTAATCTATCAAAAAATGTAACTTTATATTTACCTCAACTTTAGATATAACAGTATCAGCTTTCGATTTTTCAGAAACTCTTTTTAACATCTAAATAGATGAACATAAATGATAAACATTAAAGGGAATTTTCAGATTATATTTTTTATGTACATGTATGTGAATTTTAATTAAATATAGTTTAATGATAATATTATATATACTTTACTAATAACATATTAATATATATAATGTATATTATACATGTATTATTATTTTATCGATGTTTAAAGTTCTCATAATTTTATAAAAATTTTCATTATAAAAACAAAAATTCAAAGATGCAAAGTTACCAACCAAACATGACGATCAACACAAAACCACTACAAATATACCTACAATATCTCATAACATTCCAGTAAATAAAGTTATTTTAGTTTTTGTAGAACATTTTTGTATGAAATTTTTGAAATGAAATGGGTCGACAAAAAATTCTTCAAAAATATTTTTATTCAGTGTAACCATAAAACTACCATACACGACTTTATCCGTTCCTGCACCATAAAATTTAAAAAAAAAAAAAACTACTAAAATTCACACTCCTAATGTTTATTATACATGTATATAAGGGGTCGACAACCTTTTGCATCTAATGGGTCACTTTTTTATACCAAAAAATTATACGGGCCTCGTTTTTGAATATTTACACATGATACATTTCAGTTTTAACTGAAATTAAACGGTTGTAATATATTCAACAAAATAAAATCCATTGTAAAAAAAAAAAATAAATGTAAAAAATCAGTATTAAAATGATTATAGTGAGCCAATTATAGTAGAAAATGTTTAAAACGGTGTTAAAGATGAAAAAATTTAAAAATAAATAATTTACATATTTACTGAAAGGGCCACCAAAAATAAAGTACTGAATTATAAACATGATCAATATCATTATATAAAGTATCATGATTCATGATAAAGTAAATTTAAAAAATACACTAAGTACACTGTTTACATAGACTAATAATACTACTTAAAAATACGTCAATATTGCTTTTAAGTGTGGCAAATCTAAAATATATTGATCAATGAAAAATGTTTGATTACACTGCAAAGTTTGAGTATTGATGTCGATTCTTTAATAAATACCGTGATTTCATTCTAAAAAAAATAAAATAAATCCTTACTTTGAAAATGTAAATAAATGTTGTTTATGCATACTTAGATCTAAATCAGACTTTTCATATTGTTTATATTATGGACTTTGAAAAAATTCTACAATTTTTACAATTCACACAAAAATAATGAAAATAAATTTCAAATTTTTTTTTGATTCTCTACTAGGGTACTAACATTTTATACAAATATGGCCACTTAGTCAAGTTACAAAAATCTTGCAAAAATTCAATCAACTCTATTAAAATTTTTATATTGTAAAATATATTCATTAAAACAAGGGTAACTAACGTTTTGTCATAAGCGAATCCATTTCTATCAAACCTCTATCAAATCTCACATCCAATTGTATACATGCTTGAATACTGAAAAATAGTACAGTGGTCCCAACTTTATCAATAATATTCCATATAATCAGTGTTTCTTACCCTTTGTTCCATTTGGGTGCACTTAAATTTTTTCAAGTAATTTAAAAAAAAATTGGGTGAACAGCTTATATCTGTTCGGTGGTGATTCAAAATTGTTACTGTTGTATAAGATTTTTCAAGTAAACGTGCAAAGTAAGATCAAAAATTAGATTTTCGATTTTTATGATTTAATGTAATTCCAAGTTATAGAATATTATTATAATATATACCCTTTGATTTGTAGCTTATTGCATTGTTCTAAATCAAATTAACGTACTTATTAGACAAAATTTACTCAATGTAACAGCACATTTTAAATTTATAATAAATTTTATAAATAATCGCAATTTTGCCAGTGTTTCATGTAATGACAATTCAAAATCTAAATTTCCGGTTGAAAAATAAAGAAATTGAGAATAACAATAATAATTATAATTTATAAATATTATTAATAAAAAAATACGTATAATATCATTTAAAAATAAAGATTTTGTGTGTATTCCAATTTGCATTATTATATCTGATGCAATGTCCATATTTTTTTCCCGGAAAGTCTAAAAATTTTGAAAGTATTCACAATTAAAAATTTACTGAAATGTCATATTTTGCTGTATCTTTATAATGACATATTAACATTTTCATTTTTATGTGTGTTGAAGTTGATGGGTTTTGACTGTGAATGTTTTGTGACAGTCTTTCGGCATTACCAACTCGATATCTAATTTATAAATAATTAAAACTACAAACAAAAAAATAATGAGTAATGAGAAAACGTTATAAAAGTATAAATTACCGACATTCTTCATTGATGAGTATGAATAAACCGCAATTTTTATCAGAGTAAAGAGATTCATTCATATATGAAATGTTATTTTCCAAGTATTCCTGTCCTTCCGACATATACAACATCTATTGGAATTAGTGAAGTGAAACGAAAGAAATTTACCTTCCGATATCGAAATATGCTCGATAGCAAAACATTGTCTATTTTTTCGGTAATGTAATTTCCGATAAATTGTTCAAAATTGTTTTCCACCAAATTTTCAAATCTATACATGTCGACTATATTGATATTACCCAACTAAATATGTTTCAATTTAATGTATAAAACTGAATATATAATCTCTAATAATAATTCAATTAATTCACTCAATATCACATTTAATTGAACAATTTCTTTAACTGCCTGTTATCGTGTTAAACTGTAAATCATTCACTCAACGTCGTTGAGTCAACGAGGTTTGGATAATTTTTACCATAAGTACCTAGTGCAGAACATACCGCACCATGAAACACTCTTCTGGGGCCTCGACATTTGAGTATTAAAAAAATCCTAACTTATATAATATGCTACGCGATTTTTGTTTCTGTGTGTGTGTTATGCTTTATTTAAATAACTACTCGTCTTAGAATTTTTTAAAGACCATATTTCAATTACAGTTTTTTTCGGGAAGTATATTAAAATTAAATTTCAACCTCCCAATTTCACATCTTACGGGTCAAAAACCCTAGTTGTCCCTCTTTTTAAAAATTAAACGAATTGGAGAATTTAAAAAAATATATACACTGATACGGATTTTAAAATCATATACATTACCATAAATTTAAATTTAAAAAAATTATATTTTCAGGGCCAAAACCCCAAATTACCCCTTTTTTTTTTAATGAAAACAGCCATCGAATTTAAAAAATTTTACAGGTTGTACAGTTGTATCCTATTAACACATGATCAAAACCTGATCCCTTCATGTTCCTCTAGAACAGAATCGACTATATTTATAACGATTTTAACTATAATTGGATTATTTTTAAGATAATATACTAATTTTCTGATTTCAATTAAAAGTTGACCGTCAGCAGAGCTAGCTGCTGGTTGTACGAAGTACATAACATTTAAGCTAGAACATTTATAAAGTTTACCATAAGCTTTTCATCAGATACGTTTAGTTGTCTGTTCATTATGCTAATGATCCATTTAAATAAGTACAAGTATATACTCTTACAAATTGATTGTTGAAATCTTTTACACTAAATAAAATCAACATTATTTTAAACGTGATTTACTGATCATTTAAATGTTAGTAATACATGTAATGACTCATTATTTTGATTCAATACACAAATGAGTAACTATATATAGTTGATTATGATGATACCTCATCTAATGTATATGGAATGATAATAGTTTCTTCTGATATTCTTTTTTCTTGAACTAGAAGCATACTGCTTATAACTATTTCTTCAATCTTAATGTGATTATAAGTATAATTATCATATAAAAATAAACCTCCAATAGCTCGGCAATTATTGGAATTATGTCTTTATTTGTTATTGTAACATCACCATCCATCTACATATGTGATAATATTGTATATTGTACTGGTGCCCAAAAAAAGTATTGTCGACCCCCGGTCTTATTCAACTATTATAGGCCCTCCTATAAAAAATGTGTTTAAAATAATTGTCAGTATGTGAATGCACACTAGTCCGTATCTATACCATTTCACTATCGATATGATAGTAATTACAATCGATGTGATAATAGCTAAATTCAAAATGGAATAACGATTGTTAATGTGATAACAATTACAAGCGATGTGATAGTAATTACTTTGAATGTGATAATAGTTAAATGCAATGTGATAATGGGGGTTTATTCGAAAAATCTTACATAAATATAAACACTAAACTTCGTTACAACTAATTAAAATTATAACAATGATTATATGGGCCAAAATTTCTATTTTTTACGTCAGTATTGAGTCATTTCTAAAAATCACTTTTTTCTAAGTGTATTTCTTAATAAACGTTCCAAATTCTTTTCCAAAAAGGCTGATTCACTTTTTATTGGATTATCGAAAAATTTTCTTCGGATTCTCTGAAAAATCAGATATTGATTATGCAACCTGTTTTAAAAAAAATTTAATGAATTGATGGAACATTAAGGATGGAATTCTATTAAGGGTGATATTATTATAAAGTGTTATAGAAAATGAATTCAATTATAACTTTTAATAATTATTAAAATTTGATATAAATATGCCCAGCTATGTTAATATCGAACAATAATGAAATGAAAATATCATATGATATTTACTATGTTCCATAATATGTTAATAATAATAATAAGAATCCATAATAATCAGTTGTTTCAAAAGTGGTCCATAGGAAATTCGAGGTGGTCCACAAGAAACATTTTAAATAAAATTAAATTATAATATTATTCATTATCGATCATTTATTATTATTATTAGTGAACGTAAACATTTTATAAACATTTTTTCAAAATGAAGGAAGGTTTCACTGCATAACGTTAATAATTTTCACGTGCCTTAAATTTAATCTAATTCACGATTTAAATTAGTTGGATAGTAGATCCCAGAATCGAACTTTAAAAAAATTAGCAAATTGTAGTGCTATATAACCCTATCCACATCTCTGAGACTCTTAAGTGGGCATTTTAAATTTAAAATACAAATTATTTATGTTATTCAAGATTTTTTTAATGTTCAATTTAGCAAATTAATGCCTCCATTTTAAAAATTTTTCTTCTAGATCCCTCCGACGTCGAATCTCGGATACGGTAGGATTTTTACTAAATTATATGCAATGCATTATTATGCATTGAATACAATTTAAATAATGTAAATTGCCATAATTCGAGAAATTAAATCGTTAATAAAATCAAAAAAAATTAGCTAAAAACAAATTTAAAAAAATAAATTGTATAACTAAACATGGAGAACAATATTATAAAATCGGTACTACATTGAAAAGCTCAAACGTCCATTGCCGTTAAAATAGAGTTCAATTTTAATTTCTCCATAATATTTTTAAAGTGATATTTAAGATGACAAACGCAACTCGAATCAATAGCTTTAAATGTTTTTGATTGCGAAATAGTTTTTCTATTTTAAAAATACACACCTTTAGTGCTAATTGCCTTTGATTCTTTGATGGGTGTGACACCCTATTATACATATATAAATATATGTAGTTATCCTTATTATTAACAACCATGATTCAAGAGTTGAGAATGCCTTATTTACATAATATTCTTCCTTTATTTTTTACCCAAAATTATAATTTTCAGCTCAATCAATCATAAATCTGACTTTTCAAGATAAAACAAGCTAGCACTCAATAATCACTTTTTTAAATTTAAAAATAAAACTGTTTAGTGTAATTTAAATTTTAAATTAAACAATATATTGAATACGCCAAATTAATCATATGTTTGACTTATTGACTTTTGATTGACACAATTTATAAAATTGTATTTACCGAAGTTTTAACGTAATCAACATTTCCTATGTGCATTATAGTGACCAGCGTTTTAAATATTTTGTTTCTTAAATATATAGATATTCCAGCCATTTTAATAGATTTGACCATATTGTGGTATTTGTCGATAAATTCCTCATCATCATCAGAGCTTATCTAAAATTTATGAAATTTAAAGTGTGTAAAGGAGAGGTTCCGAAACTTTATCATATTAGCGCCCATATTCATCAATCAAAATAATCCTTACATTTATGGATTATTCAACTAAACTAACTAATTTTTTGGAATGCAAATTACAATCCGAAAAGATATGAGTAAATTTGGTAAACAATCTCAAAAATTGTTTTAATTTATAATTTATCAAAATAATAATAAAAATAAATATTAATTTAATAATTATTAATCGAAAACTTGTAAAATTAAAAAAATCTAAAGGATATTTTGAAGGTTATTGCTAAAATGTGTTTTATAATAATCATAAAAGTGTTGACCTTAAATCCTTAAATCTTAATCTTAAATCTTAAATCTCCTTAAATCCATAAGACCTTGTCTACTTAAACAGTTAGAAATAAGTTATTATTAATTAGAAAAATTGTACATTGAAAAAAAATTCTATTACATATTTATTATTTTATTTACCCATTAATGTTTATTCCGAATTAGAGGATCATTTTTGAATTTGCTACATTTGTAAAAGGGAATTTAAAAAAAATTTTCAATCACTGAAACCGAGTATCTTAATTTTCCCATTAATTATTGCCGTATACCATTGATGGGACATCCCCAAAAGTGGAACAGTCAAAATTTAAAGTTCAATTTAAATAAATTTAATTAAAAATTACAAACTATAAATAAACTTTATTATAACTATAAATGATAATAATCGGCTAGTATGGTAAATCTGGTCAAGTTAATAGTGCAGTCAGAATTGGACGATAACATTGTAAGTAGAGTTGTTTCTAATGCAAATAAAAAAATTAATTAAAGTGTGTTTTTTAGTATAAATTCTTTATGTTTCCAATCGATTTATTCATTGTTTATTTATCAGAAAATCTTTTTTCTTTTCTTTACATCTGATTATATTATAAATTGAATAATGGTGCCTACAACCTAAGTTAAGACTGAAAAACTAAACAATTAACTTTGAATTATCAATATAGCTTCATACAAATTCATCCACTATAGACTTAATTTAAATAGTGTGGCTAGAAAAAAGACGTACTATCACTAATAGTTTATTTAGAATAAATTTTAAGCCGAAAATTTTTATTCGTCATCATAGATAAGTAGTTTTGGCTTTACATTTACCATCAAATAAACTAAAATTGATAGTACGTCTTTTTTCTGGCCACACTAATTTAAAACTGAAATATTAAGATTAATTTTTAACCTACAAACCATATTAAAAAATATTCTTTGGTGTGAACACCATAAATATTTTTTTATCCAATGCAATTATAAAATCAAACTAAAAGAGCAGAATTTATCATGTTTTTAATAAATAAATTATAATTAATTTATAAAAAATAAAAAAAATGTATATAATCATTCAATAAATACACATCTCATTTTTGATAACACAGCTCAATAAGCAATATGGATGAAAAGCTATGATATAATCGAGGTTAGATTTATCTAAATTAAATTTTTTAGGTGGATGGCAATAGTTGTATGCAGTGAAGAAATCTTTGAACAGTAATATTTTATGCCAATAAAATAAATATTAAACTGAACTGAACTTTAAATTTTGACTGTTCCACTTTTGAAGTGTTCCATCAATGGTATTCTACAATTATTACATAATATAAATCTGTATTCCAAAAATTGGAATATAATACTGGATAATGTTGATAACAACGCAACTATACAATTATTTTTTATATTTATAAATATTACTATATTTAAAATTTTAAAATTGTGGTTTTCAGATATATGAAATTCTTTACATAAATTTTCTGGTAGTCCATGGAAAATGGCATAAAATATGTTAAAATTTCTAGAAAATAAATTATATAAGCATTTATAACAAGGGAAAATACATTTATTAACAATAATAATAATGTATAAAATGATAAACAATATTTCCTCCTCTAATTGCCCAATATTTTTCATATTGCAACATTAGAAAATTGAATGTTTTGATACATAAACCCCTCTATGACCGTGGAGAGGTGGCTAGGGGCCATATGGCGCGGGCCTAATTTTTTAATTTATTAATAGGTAATTTTGGAAAATTTCTCAAGTAAACCAAAATTATCGTATAATAAAATGTTCTATTAGTTATTTTTAATTTTTAAATAATGAACAATTGATTAGGTAATGTATATAGGTCACATTTTTAAAAAAATTTTTTTATTGGCCTGTAATTTCCATTTGGTTCGGGCCTACTGCTGGCTCTCCACGACCCTCAACCCTTCTATAATATATTTTTATGACATTATCTGACATGATATAATCGTTAGTCTGTTAATGTGCGTGTGTGTACAATGTCTGCAGAGCCAACCGTCCCACACAGGATGTCACCCCTTAAATCAAAAGTCAAGTAAATATTTTTCACAAACGATACGTAATGCCATATAGCCCTATCCACCTCTCCACGTGTTTTGACTAGACCATTTGAATTTACAAATTGTTAATAAAAAACATTTACGCTATTCAAAAATATAATTATTAAGTGCTCATTTTGGAAATTGATGGACCATTTTACAAATCTTGCCTTTGGCCCTCTGGAGAGGTTTTTGACCACGATAGTTCGGGTCTGCATGTGTGTTACACGCCATTGTGATTAACTATATTTAATTAATCTTAAAAACACGCCAGAGTTGGTTCTTTAATATTCAGTAATATATTTCTAAATGGTAATGGCGGATTCAAGGGGGTGCAGAAGATGCAGTTACACCCCTAAATTTAAAAAAAATGTAATTATGTTTTGTAATATAAATGAAAAAGGTTTTAATTTATTAAAACAATATAGATGACATAACATTACATGTCCTTACATGAACAATTGATCCTGTGACTTGAGGCCTTTTGTTACATGCACAATGTGCATTGCACATCTATAATTGATAATTTTATACAGTAATATCTCGATTTAGTTCGATTAATTAGAATTTTACTTAGATTTATTTAAAAACCAATTTAAGCCAAAAATATTTTTTGCAAAAGATTAGAAAGAATTCGCAGAAAAATAT
>LWCA01001138.1:0-11869 GCA_001642005.1 Intoshia linei | reverse complement strand
TATAATAAAGTTACAATAAAAACGACATTACTTATGAAACGACCTAATATATAAATAAAGATTCTATTTTTTTATGTCATAATTTCTTAATAGGGCCTTAATATTAAATTTTCGATAATAATTATGTAATATCCTGAAAATATACGAATCAAACTAACAAACAATGTAAAAAGAAATATGGTAGCATATCATTTAAATTTATTGTTTTTTTAATTTATGACAGAGAATGACTGATAAATTTATCAATTTCTAATTATTATTGTTAATGTAAACATTTACCAAAAAATGAATAATTTAATTTTTTAAACTGTATAAATTTTAGATAACTCGATTGCTGAACACAAACAATTGGACCGAGAGCTGAGTTATGCAATAAATAGATACCAAACACCTTTGGATAGTGATATTTTAGGTATTGAAAATATTTTACATCAATCATTATTCATGAATGAATATTAACATGTTAATATTATGATGGAGATTAAATTGGTTTTAGATAGTTTAGGTCAGCTACTATTTAATTTTGATCGATTTTGTGTGTATCTTATTAACTTGTTAACGTTTTAATTACAACAATCATTTTTTTCACTTATTTATTAAAACAACTTTGTAAGTGTCATAATACCAAACAGTGCCGAACTTACCGTGCCGATACTTTTTAATCAAACTTTGAAGGGGTTTTTTAAAGTTTTTTTACAAAACTGTAAGGTTCTCTTTCAACTTTAACTGAACCGATAAAACAATTTGTACAAATCAAAAATCTTATCTTTAGTTATTCAAAAAAAACTTTTAGAAACCTTTTAAAAGGAAGGTTTAAAAAAATATTATGTTAAATATTATATATAAAATAATTTTAACAAAATTTTTTACAAAAGATACCATTTATAAAAAACTTTACAAATTGAAGTATACTTTGAGCTGGCAGGTTCGGATTTGATCCCAAATACCATAAATAGAACCGATCCAACTCAAATTGTAATTGTATAAATGTGTATTATATTTTAATATTTAGGAATATTCACTCGAAAATATACACCTTCCGTTTCAGAAAGTGATATTATGACATTATTGGCCAAGGTGCTTACATTTACATTTATTAATTGAATAATTAATATCTTAAATTTCGTTAATTTAAAATCTAGAATTTTAATTTAAATATTGACAAAATGAAAATGAACGCTGAAAAACTATTGGAATCTAAAAAGGACCAATACAAAATGCAGTTAAAAAAAAAAATTCCGGTTTTTTATGAAAAAATAGAAAAAGAAATTGTTGAAATTGAAACTGATTTGACAGTTATGAGTAATGTACTAAAAAACAAAAATTGGAACTCTGAAACAAGTAAAATTTTATCAAACTTTAGTTTATATTATTATAATTTAGATTTCCCTGTTCACTCTGAAAGAGCAAAGAATTATGAAATAAATTGTTTTGATTTTTCAAATCATTACATCTCTATACCTGGTAATATTCAAAATATTACTGCCTGGAAAAAAATTATACAATCATTAAATTATATGAAGAGAGTAATTCCAAATTTATTTTGCAAAGTTAAAGAAACGGAACAAATTGTAAACACAAGCATTAGTTTTGAAAATGACATTGTAAAGGAAAACGATGAAAAAAATTTTAGTTCAAGGTTTTTTTCTCTTTTTTATTGGCCGCTAATTATTCATCAATGTACCGAAAAACCTAATGTAATTGAAATGGAAAAAGTATTTAAAATAGGTAATATTTCAAAATCTAAATTAAAAATTACGGTGGCCTAGCATCTTAACAGTTAAACAGGTCCCATCGATATATCACAGAGGTTTCCAACATACTTCACAGTTGGTACCTCTAAACTGAAAAAAAATAATTTGGTACCCATAATAATTTAAATTTAACGTAACTATGACACTTTATCAATTAAAAAAAATTGTTTTAAAAATTTAAAATTGATAAAACTACTGATATCTGAAAAATCTTTAATGATTGAACTGACGAAATAGGGACGTAAATATATTTAATATATAACGTTAAAATCGCAGAGGCTATCAAATAGACGTACATACGTAAGGAACTAAATATATTTTTACAAATTAATTTTGATTTTTGGGAATTTAAAAAATATCTATAATTTATGAGTCATAATATCAGACGAGCTGGTATCCCAAAATAATTTATGGTACCCCTTAAGGGTCCCAGACGCCATTTTGGTAACCGCTGATATATTATTATGTTTAATTTATTGGTCTATGCCAGGTTTTTTAACTTTTTTCAAATTTAGTACCCCGATACACAGCCGAAGTTGCTCAGCTCGAGGCCACCGAATATGAAAAATAGATCCCTAAAAATTTTTTGAAAGCGATGCGTTGTGTCATATTGTCTACCTAACCTCTTAAAGACTCTCGAATTTACATTTTAAATTTAACATCAAAATAGTTATGATATTCAAAAATATAATTTTTTTAATGCTCAATTTAGAAAAATAATTTTAAAAATTTTTTGTCGATTTTCGAAGAGGTATTTCGGAGTAGGGTAGGTTCGCCACTGCGCCTGTAAAAAATGATACCTTAAAATGCAACTTAAAACTCGTATTTTATTGAAATTTTTAAAAACCACTCTTACAAACATAATCAATAACAATATCAATAAATAGTAAAAATATACATAGAAGCTGTATTGGATATGATTTAAATAATCTATATATAATTATAATAAGACTTATTTGATCGACAATGTAAAAAATAGATTATATTTATTTTTAAAATATAATTTCATTTTTTTATGAAAATAATTTTTCTAGCACCACGGGTTAAAAAACTCTGGTCTATCCATTTGTTAGGATTAAGTCATTTGTATCTAGTATACTATATATTTTTGTAATTGTATATTTAAACAATTTTAGGAAAAAGAAAATCAAAAATTTCTCGAGAATCATTTGAAAAAAATTGTATAAAAAACGAAATGTGTAAATTAAAAAAAAGATCCAAACTTAAAATTAGAGATTATCTAAAAAAATTCAATAATGTTTAATTTTTACTTGGATACAACTAACAATGTTTATTAAAGTTGTTCACGGTACGAAAGAACCTTTAATGGTCAATGTAAATTGCAGAATTTTTGATGTCTTGCAATTTATTTTTGAAAAAACTAATACGGAAGCGACAAACTGTTATGAATTAGATTTGGCTGATGAATATGGTATTTTTATTTTAAAATGTATGTATTCTGATTAACTACATTTAATTTATTCACAATATGCAATATTTGGGTTATTTTTTAGTTGAATTGATACAATTAAGTATAACGTAAAAATTAATTATCATTTGCATAGCATACGGGATTTTGATCTCATGATTTTTTATAAAAATGCTTAATCTATTAAATTTAGGATTGATAAAAAGTATGCAAGATAATGTTGATTATCTGTTAAGCGACAAATTGGTGGAAATGTCAACATACATTCTTCTTGAAAGAAAGAAGTTGAACGAGTTAAACAGATCTGATAGTATTAAATCAAACATTTTAAGTCGTCAAATTGAAGCCAGGGATAGTATCAGCAACGAAGATTACACTTTCAAAGTTTCATTTAAAAACATTGACTTATTCCCCCACTTTAATCTTCATTTTGAAGTGAAAGAAAACGTCATCGAAAATGGGCCCTCAACACTAAATGTCAATTCTAAATCTTACCCAAAATCTCGAAATAAATTTACTCACCCTAAAAGTAAAATTTAATTACAACTTGTACAATAAATTTATAATTTAATTATTGTCGGCTAAATACTGGTACTGTTTTTGTATTCATATTCATCGAATTGATTGCAAAATGTATTGTAATTATCTGGTGAAAAAGTTTCCACATTTTCTCTTGATGTCCGTGAAACTCTAGATGCATTTGTATAATGAGACACATTAGTCCGTGACATGTATGGAGATGATTCAGCGATTAAACGTTCATCCAAAATATCTTGAGATAAATGAGCTGAAGCGAAATCACTCATTTTTATTAGATCAAGACGATTTTTGGAGAATTTCATGATTAAAAAGTAGTTTCGTATCATTAGAACTGAATTCATGCATTCGATAAAAGTTGTCACGATCGATAGAGCACAAAAGACAAAACTAGCCCCAGGTTTGTTTAGATCTGGCCTAGGAATCCAATTCCAATCTGGTTTGAAGGCCCATAAGAACAACATGATGAGAGAAAATATTACTAAAATATTGTTATTTGTTAATAATAAAAGTTACTCGATAAAAACCCCATGACTAGTGCGCAGATATTTCCTTGCATTTGATACCGTTCGTGGTTCATTATCGGACAGCAATGCATTGATACTATAATGACTGTCAGTGCTTTGAAAACATGAATGACAAGTATCAAGATTGATAAAAATTCAACTATAATGAGCCAATCTAAGTATACTTGTGACAAAATTAAATAATTTATTTACCGACTAATAACCATCCTCTTAATTTCCAATATTTCATTTTACGGCTAAAAATTTGCCAACAACCATCATAAATTTCTTGTTTTGAATCTTTATCGTGGATGTAATTTCTAAAACATAATTCCCATAATCCAACGTTTTGAAATTTGGTGTATGTATTCTCATAGGATTGTATCCAATACGGCGTAGAAAACGCAACAATGTACAGCATTAATGTAATAAAAGAAAAAACTATTGCAATTATGTAAGCTGAATTGTATTTTGTTGATATTTTCTGAATTTGGTCTTGATCTAAATATTAATATTGGTATTTTAAATATAAAGCAATTTTATGCCATACTTTATAAATCACGTTCTATAAAATTTAATTATATGTGATTATTTCAATATTTAATGCTTGCTCTGCATTGCAGGGGTTACCACACTTTTTTCACGCCCAACCGGTAATCATTTACTTATATAAAAATGAATGTCTGTGTCTATAACCATTTATTAAAAAAATTGACAGTCGCAGGATTTAAAAAAATTGATAAAAAACATAATAAATTGACTCCTAATTAGTAAAAATTTTCACGGACCTGTATTTGGGGAACGCTTATTAAATGGACAAAACACGATAATGGTTAACTTAACTAAGACTACAATTTAGAAAATTCAATTGAAACGATGGTGCTCTCGATTTTTTACCACGTACAGTATTAAATTTAGTACATAGATTATTGATGTATTATGTGCCCTTCTGAAAATTAATACTAATATTGAATTTAGTAATTACCTCCGTCGATAGATTCTTGGGTGTATGTTGGTGGTTTATACTTTAAAAAGTTAAATATAGCCATTTCAGCTATTTCATGCTTCGTTGATTAGTTATTGGAGACAAAAATACGTGTCAACAAAATATACTGCAGGAATGCCATAGTTATCCTAGGAATAACACTTTTCCAGTAAAATTATGTATACAATTTTGTATCAATTTTTTCTGCATTGATTTACACTTTTGCCTGTACATTCGTGACGCATAGATTCAAAAAAAAAATTATATTACAGAATAATTCCTGGTTAAGTGAAAAAAAGTTTATTTGGTATATTTCAAGAGCGAAATTCTGTCACCGAATTGTATTGTGTTTATAATAAATACGTGATAAACTATATCACGTTATTAACAATTATACATTCGTACTTTTCCGATAAATTAAATAATTTAAAATTTGTTGTGTATTCAAGTTAATCATTAAAAAAATAATTTTTAATGTAACCTGAATTTGTAATGTTATCAAATAAAATTATAATTTTTAACTAATATTCCTCGACAAACATTTTTTATAAAATATCTTGAAATTTAATTTACAATACAATAATGTAAATATAGAATAAATACTACAATGTAACTGAAATTAAATAATTTATTACAACAGTTGTTAACCAATGTTAAAAAAATTTACAATAAAATGTAAAATTTAGTATAAAAATTAGGTGTTACTTGCCAAACTGTAAACTCTTAAAACTTCACTTTTAAATTTTGCAGCTTTACTCCAATCCCTTGCTGCTTGTCCGTTCAGTGGGCTTTTGTTGTTAGGTTCTAAAAAGTATATATAATATTGTCTAGGTTTACTGTTATGTACGACGTACAAACAGCACCTATCTCTGCCGAGAGCACATTTTTATTATACAAAAAAAATAAATTCATCGTAGCCTAGTTCTACCGAGGGAACATTTTTATACTACCAAAAAATAAATTTACATACTACGTACAAACAGGACCTAGCTCTGCCGAGAGCACATTTTTATTATACTTAAAAAATAAATTCACGTTGAAAATCTAACTTAAAAATTCTACTATTCACTATTATCAATCCTTTAAAGGAGTGGTTCCCAAATTTGTTTTAGATGGAACCATCATATCACATTAATTTTTACTTTAAAGTGAATTATTCCATCTTAATCTTTTGTTTGTTAATATTCGCGTATTGAATTTTAAAAACAATTATTATCCCATTTAATTTTATTAGACAGAATGTGTGTATAATATTAAAAATAAAGTAAAAACAGTCCAATTTTATTAGACAAAATGTGTGTATAATATTAAAAATAAAGTAAAAACAGTCCAATCCTAAAAATTTTCAATGCGATAATATATATTCAGTACCAATTTAATAAACACTTAAAAATAGGGGAGTAATTAATTTGTCAGTATTTTAATTAAAATACTGACAGTTTTTAATAAAAAATTTTCTGTATTTTCAACATAAAATTGTCAGTAATAAAATGTATTCTGTCAGTATTCAATTACATATTTGTCCGTTTTTAATTGCTTTCTTGTCAGTACATATATTAACTAGATCAGTATTCATCGAAAATTATAAGTAACTCAACAAAAAATTATATAGAAATAATCAAATTTTATAAAATAATATTTTGTCAGTAAAACAATTGAATTGTAAGTTTGATGATTTTGGAGTGTCAGTATAAAAATTAAAAATCTAGTTTTTGAAATAATATATCATCCACTACAAAACCAAGTTAAAACTGAAATATTAAGATACCATACTACAAAAAAATTAGAATTATTCTATGGTGTTCACACCAGAGAATATTTTTTTATGAGAACAAATAGAATATTTTACAAAAGCTCTTTTTGTCAGTTTCATTTTATACAGAACATTCAATTTAAATACTGACAGTATATTTAAAGTACTGACAAAATATTTTTTTTAATGCCCTTCCAATTTAAATACTGATTATTCAATTATTTATACTGACAAATTAATAAAAAAAATACTGATGCAATAAATACACGCCTTAAAAATACCAATATTGCAAAAAGTTGTAATAAATATAAAAAAGATAATAACAAAGTTGTATTACTTTTAGTAATCGTCGTTGTAGTTTTATTTTAAATTCTATACTAAATATTTGAAATTTAAAAATTGCGAAAGAATGAATTATATAAATTTTCACCCATATTTCTTTATTGGAAAGGTGTGGACGTTCAAGGCACATTATTTTTAAAATTGTAGGATCAATTTGCATTTTCAATTTTTATTTTAATCCAAATATTTGAAAAATATTGGTTGATAATATATTAAAAATTATTTTTCACCGGGAATGCGTAGATTTCTGGGGTTGAACTTTTGTATTTATATCAACTGGAATAAGCTCTATCAGAATAATCATTTTTTTTAATTTTTGGACCGTTAATTATTTCCATTTTTTGTTTTAATAAAATATTTCAGAAAAAAATATGTGAAAACTAAAATGCTTTTTTGACCGTAAAATCATTACTTATTCAGATTGAAATTTTTTTTGTGTGTTAACAGGGTACAACTGTACCACCTGTAAATTGTTTTAAATTCTCGAATTCGTTTGATTTTCAAAAAGTAGGACAATTGGGGTTTTTTACCAGTAAGATGTGAGTTTGGGAGGTTGAAATTTATTTTGCTAACACCCCGGAAAAAACTGTAATTGAAATATGGACTTTATAAAATTCTAAAAGTTATTGAAATAAACGGTAACATACATACACAAACAAATATTGCGTAGCATATTATATAAGTAAGGATAAAAAGTAATTATTGTTTATTTTGGTAGGGATTATTCATCTTAAATAATTACATGTTCACGGTCAAAACCGCCAATTACCACATTATTACACAGCACATTGCAAATTTATATATATATAATTATATTTACAATAAAATTGCTTAGAGCTTAAAACAAAAAACGTAGGCTCATAAATTAAACAGTCGTGTTTGCGATTCAATAAAAAAACCGTATAAATTGTCGCTATATATAAAATTTACTTGTTGATAAAGTAAGAAATAATATGATAACATCCCCTCAATTGACATGCAACTACTATTGTTACTTTAAAATCAAAAATTACCTCCTAAAAGGCTTTGAATGGATACAAGTAAAGATTCAATATTATATATAGCTGACCAAGAATCATTTAATATATCCAAACAAATAGCTCCACTGTAGTCAATATTTGGGTGGTAAATTGAAGTTATAAATTTAACTTTTGGAGGTTTATAAGGATAGTCTTCAGGAATATCAAATTGTAATTTATACGTTTGTTCTTCATACGGTGTTCCTTTTGCTCCTTCAATTGTACAAATCCATTTTTCTAAATTTCCATCACTAGGAAATGCTGTTATTCCTTTCAATTGATTTTTCTAAAATTATTATTCATTGTTCTACAAATGATACCATCATTAACATTAATTCTTTCTGTAATCTACATAATTAAAAAAATTAAAGATGCACTGCAAATAATATATAGAATAAATTGATAAAAATTTCAAAATACGTAAACATTCAACCAGGTTGAGACAGGGCCGTGGAGAACGCCTAGGTAGACCATATGGACCGGTTAATCATGAAGACCTACATTTTTAATTTATGATATTTTAGAAAATTTCTTAAATACCAAAATTTCGATAACCAATGCAATTTCCAAAGGTTATTTTTAATTATTAGATAATGAACGACCGATTAAGCAATGTATAGATGTCCGATTCTTTAAAAAATTTTTATGTGGGCCTACTGTTGGCTTTCCACTGCCCTAGATTAAGAAACTTATAACTGAGTAAAAGTTTGGTTACATAATATTTATTTGTGCAGGTTAGAATTTTAGCTAATTTTGTCAATTAAATAATTTATTATTTACAATTTAAAAATTAACAAATTAGTTCATAATAAAAATTTAATTGAAACTTATTCTAGCACTATAAATATTGCTAAATTTTTTCAATGTCAATGTCAATCTAATAAAATAGAAGAATTGTAAATTTGAATATTTGTTTTACAATTTGAAATAATTTTCAATGTCTTTTATATTGGTACAAAATGACGAATATTCTAAAAATGTAATACTATTGTAACCAAAAAAATAATTAAAATAATAAAACTACCTGCTTCTATTGCTTTTGATTTGTTGGCTGGTTTTTGCCATTAAAATAATATTAAAAATTTGAGTGAAAATTGATTAAAAATTTATTAGAAATTGTCAACGCGAGATGGGAATTATATGGTTACACTTTTATTTGGCGCGTTATTATACAAAATTAATAATTTCTAATCGGTTCAATTAATGAATCAATTTCTGTGGTGCGTTACCACATTTTTAAACATTTAAATTGAATTTTGTTACAATGTATCAGTTTAGTTATTATTATTATTATCTCAAGAAACCTTCGTCATGATGAAATACATACCGTAAAACAGTTTCCCAAATACTGGTCCGTAAAAATTTTGAAAAATAAACAAAATAAAAAATTAATGGAAAGAAAATATATAATGGAGTGTTAAGTTTTCAAAGTGCAGTCTTGTTTGGGAATTATTGAGAAAAAGTGTTTATCTAGATTTTTTTCTACTCCGGTTGAGTATAAAAGATAACATTCGTTAAATTTCAAAACTGGTAAACATTGAAGCCATGACATGAATACATTATTTATTCATCCATAAATCCCTACAAGCTGTCTATAAATCAGGTGTAGTAGCTATTCCACTTGCATATAATTGGCGATTTAGATTGTGCACTTTTGCACTGCAATATTAGATTCGATTTTGAATATAAAATTGCTACGTTCTATTGAATCTAGACAAATTTACCAATGTTATCTTGATTATCTTAGACTAAGTCTCAGTCGATATGTTAACAATTAAGTTTTTAAGAAGCCATCAGTGTAAAATGATAAACTGTAAATTATGCCACTACCGCAGTTACAGGATGTAACACTCTGTAATTATGATTACCTAATCAGATTTACCACAAAAATATTATGACATAATAAACTTAAATATCACTATTGTCAATAAATCATTTATTTTATGTAACGATAATATATTTACGCATGGTTAATAAAAAAAATAGAAAAAAATTTATAAGTGCGACAAAGGTAAAAAGAGAATCAAAAAATAAATAATGTGATTGTAGTTATCCAAATCACCTCCAATTAGCCCGAATTCAAAAGATGACGCTTCTCAATACGTAAACATACATATATATATACTGATTATTAGGACGAAAGACGAGCACATCACAATGCCTTAGAGCGCAAACGCCGCGACCACATTAAAGACAGTTTTGTCAGCCTTAGGAAATCTGTACCATCATTATCTCGAGATAAAGTGATTGATTTACAAATCATTTCACTTTATTTAGATTTTTATTACGTGTACTAATTAAATTAAGGTTTCTCGGGCTCAAGTTTTAATTCATGCCACAAGTTATATCAAATACCTAACCAAAAAAATTAATGCAAATAAACGTGAAAGCGATATATTGGAATTAGAAAACCGTGAAACGTATCAAAAAGGTTTCTTTAAAATTTTTTATTACAATGTAAAATAGTCAAAAAAATGGAGTGTAGACTGAACCGACTGGATATGTCAGATGGAGATAACAGTGACGATGGAATTTTTGGAATAGACAATTTATTACAAGAATTTAATGTAAAGTTTGAGTAGAATCTGATGTTAATGTTTTGTATATAATATATCCTTATATATTAAATTATCCTTAAAATCGTATACAGTTAATTAAGTATTTTAAATATGATGAAAGTGCCCAAATTAAATGTTTTAGAACATTCATGATTATTCGCAAGGGCCATCTGATTTAAAATTTTGAAGCGCTAAAGACATCATTGTGAAACGGTGAAGAATTCACGCTTATATTAACCAGACAGTTTTTACAATTTTTGTATACAGTCTAACAATTTTTTTTATTTTGTAGCTCTAAAGACATCATTGTTGCAAGACAGTGAAGAATTCGAGCTTATACGAATATGCTAGTATGTATTAATCATTTGTCTTACATTATTTTAACTGGGAATTAACTATACCATTTCACTATCAATATGATAATAATTACAAGCGATGTGATAACATTTTGCAACACAATAAAATAACCATAAGCAATGTGATCATTGCTATATTCAAAGTGATAATCAAATTATTAAGGGTTTTTGGTATATTTTGACCAACATTCAAATTTTTATTAACGAGAAACGTAATATGGTTGAATCGCACTACCTATAATATATTTTTTTACGTTTAAGGTGCATATTTAAGAAAAATATTCGAATTTTCTGAGTTTAAATTGTTAAAAATATTTGTGTTATTCGCAGGTTTATTTAACCATAATATAGTTTTGAAATAAAAATATAAATTCATTTTTAAAATTATTATATTTACATTCAAAGTAAGAATAGTCACAGTTAATGTAAAAATAGCTAAATTATAATGGAATAACGATTGTCAATGTGATAACAATTACAATCAATATAAGAATAATTACATCCAAAATGAAAGGAAAAATTTAAACTAAATTCAAAGTGAGATATTATTAATTTTTTTAATATAATTAAATGCATATATATGTTAATTAACATATTTTATTAATTAAATTTCAAAAAAATATTCACAAA
>LWCA01000705.1:0-19929 GCA_001642005.1 Intoshia linei | reverse complement strand
GCTGGCATTTTGTTTGACGTATTACAGATGAAAAAATTAAATATGAAATTTGGAAATTATAAAATACAATTTTTTCGAATTAATTGATATCACCAAATTCAATGAATTTTCTATTTTATTTCCGGCTCATTATATATCGGCGTTGAACTCAATATATCCTGATATTTTTGATATATCATTTTTAACTAGCGAATTAAAATATATATACGCGAATGAAGATTTTAAAAAATGTACCGCAATTCAGAAATTATTGCAATATATATATATAGAACTGATCTATTAAATGTCTTACCAGAGAGTATAAAATGTATGGAATTATTACTCACTATCCCTATAACTTCGGTTTCTAATGAAAGAAGTTTTTGGACGCTCAATAGAATTATATCATATCTGAAGTGTACAATGGTGCAAGATAGACTCTCCAGAATATCTATTGAAAAGAAATGGAGATTAATGGAGAACTATATTCTCGGATTGTTGATGAGTTTGCCATTAAACCACGTTTATTAAAATATATGTATAAATAATAGTTATAGATAATAAAATTTAATTGAAAGTTAATTAATTGTATTGATATTAAGTTTATGTTTCGTTTCTATGGTACTGTGTTGAGCACGAGTAACCTTTTGACCTCAGAGTCGCCACTGGTATATATAATATAGTATATGATTATAGGTATTTAAAAATTTTAAAAATATAATTTTTTTTTTGGGTGCTTTGAATACAATTTAAATGTAAATAGCCAGAATTCGAAAAATTAAATCGGTAATAAAATCAAAAAAAATTGAGCTAGAAACAAATTTTAAAAGATAAACAGTATAACTTAACATAAAGAACAATATTATAAAGTCGGTACCACGTTTAGAAGGCAAGCGTTGCGATGGTCCTAAATTATTTTATATTGATAAAAAGGTTGAGAACCTTGCTATATACATACAAATACATGTTGTTTGTACATAGCACAACACACTCGGATCAGGGAATATTAATATTTAGATTGATTTAAGTTTTAAAATAAAATTTCATCATTATTTAGTATAAAATAATCTATTAAAAATACTAATTCTTATTTCAACCCAATTATCTAAACTTAAAATGTAATATGAAGTTTTGATTATCTATACGTACTAAAGTTAAATTTACAATTTTGCTGTATGTATAATCGAGATTCCACTGTACTGCCGAAATCATCTTGCTATTTGGTTGTCATTTACATTATGATATTTGTGTCGCGTTAATCTGGTCTATAACCTAGAAACCAATATACCTGATTTCTAGTTTACTGACAACAAAAAAACTAAAAAAGTTGATTGATATATAAAAGCAACAATAATTGAACTTGCCATAGTGAAAAACCAATAGTAATAAAAGAAAAAGTTTGAAAATTATATTGATATAGGTGGAATATAGAAATGATAAATTGAAAATAAAACGAGCATGTCTTTTATAAATCAGTCTAAAGATAAATCCGAGACTAGTGAAGCATCTGGATATATAAATTTTTTCGGAAAATATGATAACGATGATTTTAAAATAGTCCACTATAGAAAAACAAACCAATACCGTCGCATGAAAGAAAATCAAGTAATATTTGCCATACCACCTATAGAAAACAATATCGGTTTACAAGATTTGATTGAAAAATTTGAAAATAAATTGAAATATTTTAAACAAACGAAATATGATAAAAATTTTATAAACAGTGTTGAATCTGGTTTAAAACAACATGCACAGTTTGGTGAAAATACTCAAACTGGGATAGTTAAGAATAAAAAAAATGAACCTGTAATTGAACCTGATAGAAAAATTTCAACTTTAAATAAAAAATCAAAGACAAAGTCAAATTTTAAATACAAAAAATTTATTAAAAAACCCATTATGGACAAACCAAATTCAAAATTTGTGAAATCAAGACGAGTAAGTGTTCCTCAAACCGTCAAAATTAATGAAAATTTGATTAAAAAAAAAAAGATGGAAAGAACTTATTCTGTTGTATCAAATTCTTCATCTTCAGATGAAATCTCTGATAAGATATTAAACATGTCGATCAATGTAAAAGGAACCGATTTCCCTAGAATTACTGAACCTAGTAGAATTACTCAAGTTGTATGCTATGGTATAGGCCCATTTAGTTACAACAGATCGTCTCTAGTTCAGTTTTGTTTTTTAGTTTCTCTTGTTAGTAATTTCAATGTTTCACCTACGGCAGTTTTTTTTTTTGATCCTTGTTTTAATAGGTACCGTTTTTATTTTACTTTTTAATTATTCATTTACTTTTAACTATTTAATTAGCGTTGAAAAAGAATTTATACGTCATTTTAACTATAATATCATTGAAATTAATGAGTATGGGAAGAGGAAGGCAAATTCTACCGGGAATACTCTATTTTTTATGCCGCATTGTGATCGACTACTCATCGAAAATGTTATCATGGCTAATTCTAATGAAGAATCTTTGAATAAAGTAATATTGGTTGGTAACAGTATAGGATCATTTTTTATATCCGTACCCAGTCGCATTGCTCGTGCGGATTTTCCTTACATGTTCTATGCATTAGATGTTTTACAAGAAATTAAATTGAATATATTCAAGGATGATGAATTTTTCGAATCGTTTAATGATATATCCATTCATCTCTTTAAAAAACCCTCTTTAGTTTTACAAACGGTTTGATTTAAAATGTTAAAAAATTAAATCTATATTTGTAAAATCATTAAATGTATATTTTACTTGTTCTTGTATTTAATACGATTACCAGTTTTTAGATCATTTCATTTACACAATCAAGGTGTGCATTTGCGTTTTTACGTCAAATTAAACATTTAGTATGGTTCTTTTATCAAAAACAAAAATTACGCATGAAGCTGTGATAATGGCGCAAATTCACAATGAGCGCAGAAACAATAAATGCCAACGTATATTTATATCGTTGTTTTTATTTTTTTCTAGGAATTGATGTAACTGCTAAAAGAAATATGAAACTTGATAAATCTACCATTTTTAATATTCACATTCGATTGCTCAATGCTGTGGAAATTTTTGACAAACCAACAAATTTACCAACATTAGAGGGTAATTTAAAAAATTTTCCTCAAGGTTTTTTAAATGTATACTATAAACTACGTGTCAATGAAAATATTTTTAGATTGGCCAAGTACGGTAATGTCGGTTATGGGTTTTTCATGTTTAGTGAGGGCGGAGCCTTTTTTTACTGTCTACTTTTTATTTATTTGTTTAGATATAGAAATGGAAAAATTATTAAATGAAAATGAACTGGCATATAGAAGATATCCTTCAAAAATTGATCATAAAACATTTTACAATAAAATTGCTCAATATGTCAATTCAAAATTGGAATAAGTTAATTTAATTTGCATGTATCAATGAACGCATTAAATGTAATGATTTTATGTTTATAAACCATGTTAAATCGTTTTTCCATTTTATCATATTGTGTGGTTTTATAATAACGTTCAAATTTTTATATTTTTTTTAGAAAAGCAATGTACCATTCAATTTCAAATAAATTTTATTTCGCTATCGTTATCGATAATAATATTGTATAGTTTCAAAAATATCGTAATATAGTTTTAAAATAAAACATTGAGACGCTGCAATGACATTAAAATCTAAGTATTTTCGTTTGGTTTCTATTTATAATTTTACATTTAAATTAACAATAAATTTATTAATTTGAAATTTTCAATATAAATGTAATAAAGTTTTAAATGGCGCAATTTCAATATACAAATAATCAATTTGAATTTAAACCATCAAAAAATTTATAAGAATGAATACGGAAGAAATGAAATAAATCACAAAATGACCAAAATTTTTTTTATTAATTGTAAAAAATTATGTCAAAACTTGACATGACAAATTATTCTTCAAGTTCAGATGAAGAAATTTTATTGACTCAAATACCCAAATACGCAGATATCAAAAATTTCAATGGCTGTTATTTACTTTATTCCTTAAACGAAAAATATCTTGGAAAAACATATATTGGTTATACTGTCAATCCTTATCGCAGAGTTAGACAGCATAACAGACTTATAAAGGGTGGTGCCAGCAAAACTCTTAGAGCTGGGCCATGGTAAATTTTTTTCATTATATTCTGTAGAATCTACAGTGTAGATTAGTGTTTCCCGACGTTTTCACAAATTTGATAGGTTTAGGTAAATTATGGAAGTAGGATAATACAAATTTCCTGATTAATTTTTTGGGCTCTTAATAATAATGGGCTAGAACCAACATATATTGATTAATTGCTATTTAGGGATATGATATTAATTATTTATGGATTTCCGAATAATGTGTCTGCACTCAGAGTATATTTGTTATTTTTAATTAATTATAAAATATCCAACCCATTAGTGCCCAGTGATTACATGTGTACTGCATTGTGTAGTCAAAAATTAATAATGGGGATTTGATAATTATCAAATCTATTTCAAGTTGGTAAAGATTTGATCCATCATTTCGTATTGTTTAGTTTACTTTTGTAATTGGGAACATATTGATAATGGTGGTCAAATAATGGCAACAAAGAAAAATATGTTCAAACTTTGGCGTACATCCTCCAGTCATCTTAACCGGTTCACTGCTGCGCGATTATGCGCCATGAGTAGAGTTGAGATGCGCCGCAAAAAATTTGACTTTATTTTATAAATTTTTAAAAATTAGTGTCAAACTTTTACATTGAGAATTATTTGATGAACATTTAGGGATTGACCATTTAATTAAAGTGGCCAGAAAAATACGTAATATCACTTTTAGTTTATTTGGAATAAATTTTAAGCCGAAAATTTTTGTTCGTCATCATAGATAAGTAGTTTTGGCTTTACATTTAACACCAAATTAAAATTGATTGTATGTAAGGTAAAGCTCTAGAACAGTGGTTTTCAACCGGGGGATCGCGACCACTAGGGAGGTCGCGAAATTTATCAGGGGGTCGTGAGAATTTGAACAAAATATAAAATATAAATAAAACTAAATATGCTTTTTTAATATTTTCATTTATGTGAATTGATAAGATGTTTGGAGTACATGTATATAGAAAATTTTTTATGTTTATAAGGGGGTCGCGAACACAAATAGCTTGAAAACCACTGCTCTAGAATCTATTTTTAAGAGAATCATAAATATCAACTAATTATAAGTCAATTTATCACGTTTTTTATCAAAAAATTCATAGATATTAAATTAGACGGCTTTAATTAGAAATAATTACTATCATTGCGAAAATATGATTTTTCATTTTATTTATATTTGTAAATAATTTAAAATTTATGAAATTTTTCATTGACCCGTTGATAATGTTCTATGCATATTACTTTGCCATGTATTATTAAAAAAACTCATAATAACAATAAATATGATTATTTAATGGTTTTTATTTATAAAAATTAAATTCCATTAACTAGGGTGTTACTATGAAGAAAATTTCATATTACCGGAATTTTCAATTCCGACGGAGTTAATAAGGACTTAGACTATATAAATTGAGATATAAAAAGTAAATAAACTAAAACTACTCAAAATATCAACATTTCATCAAATGTTCTTTACGAAATTTAAGTCACCAAATAAAAAGTATTTTTGTATTATTAATAATAATAATTAATTATTATAATTTTATATTTTTATCGTTTTTAATATTTGAACATTATCGAATATCCATGTTTTTTTCTTATCAAAATTTTTATTTATACCACAGATGCGACTTGAAGTAAAAAAGATTAAGAAACACTGCTTTACAGCGATATTAATTTGAGCTAATACATCTTAGAGCAGGGTTGGCAACCAGTGTCGCACATAATAATTTTAGTGATCCTTTGAGTAAATATTTAAATTATTTATTTTTCAACTTTAAAACACGGTTTTAAACCTTTTCTACTATAATTGGGTCATTATAATCATTTTAAATTCATTACTGAATTTTCAGGTGGTCCGGATTTTATTTTGTTGAAATACTAGAAACGTTTCTTTTCAATCAAAATTTATCATGTGTAAATTTTCAAAAACGGGGCCATATATTTTTTTAATATAAAAAAGTGACCCACGAGATTCAAAAGGTTGTTGAATTTAAGACATCCCTGTTGTAGAGCGACATAATCATAGATTTTAATAATTTATTACGTTTAATTATTATGGTTCCGTATTTTTTTGTTCGGCCGATATGAACTAGACACTGTACATTGTACAATACTTTCTATTTAGTTCGAATGGGCTTGGCAGAATCCAAAAAAATCCCGCCGATTAAGTAATTTTAAAAGTTATTTATTAATATTTAATATTAACATACATGTTAATATGTATCCTTACTCAGACTAATTAAAGTAGCCCTATTTCATAGGGCCTATGTTTAACATGAAACTTTTTATTGCTATTAAAATGTGATTGAAATTTTCAATTCTTAAAATAACCACCAATTTTTTGCATTTTAACCCTTTAACTGGAGAAAACATAAATTCTGGGACGATTTTTAAATCATTAACATTATCATATATCTGAGCCTCAGAAACACACCCCTTTATGGTCAAAAACCTTTATCATCATTCATTTTCTGTATCTTAAAAGAAACAAACTATTAGCTATGATTTTTTTTTATTCTGAGACTATCAATTTCTCAATAACAAAATAATCTATCGAAAAGTTGTTGAAAATTTTTCTTTTGCAGTAATGCCTTAAAAAAGATTTCCGTCCATTCCATCAATGTAATAATTACAAGTATATATCTATTAACCCTTTGACACGAAACTCCACATATGCGTGGAGTCGTAATATGAACAGTTTAAAAACACACCCATTTTATTTTAAATTTCAGCATATTTATTTCCAATTTCGATTTCCTAAACATTAACTTTAGTTCTTTTTAAAAGGAGTTTTTGAGTAATTTTTTTAACAAAATTTTAAACGGTGCGATAATACAATTTAATGGGCGTATTTATATAATTTTAATTGTTCATATAAAAAAATGACATTTCGCTTTTATCATTTTTGCATTTGTTGTTTTACAATAAAAAAACATCGCAATATGTCATAGGGTTAATTAATATTATTATAACTTTAATTTTTATTAGCACAAATACCACCTAAAAAGCGCAAAGAAACTGAATTTATTTACAAATATAGAATCATGTTATACATGTTGAATATTGGTCCATGGTGTCGGTTACCTTTGTCATTTTGTTGGTTAAAGCCAGACTATAAAATACAAATTATAAATGCTAATGTGGACTTGAAAGTTCCAATTCATATGGATGTGACTGAAATTGGAATCAAAAACAACGAATGGCTCTTGAAACCAAAACAAATTAGTGATACTTGTTTTATTTGTCAAAAAACACTTTCTGTAATTTTAATATACTCTTTATTTATTGATCCAGAGTCTGGACAGTGCCATCACTAGGTCGAACCTGGTCAGAAAATTCAAAAATTTTATCTTACACTTGAGCATTTTATGTGTTTCTTTCATCGTCATCTTTCATTGTGTTCTCTTTTCAGAAGAATTCTTCATTTGCATTGGTTCATATAAGAACATTAATTTACTTTCTACTCACTACAGTGCGAGAATAATTACTTTTGATTACCGCGTTGTTATAGAAACCATATATCAGTATAGAATAATCCATAATATAATATCGTTAAATAATAAAGTTTTTGAAAATAAATTATTTATATATTTCAACATGCAAAAATTGAAATTTTGATTCAATAGACTAAATAGTAAAAAATTACATATCATAGCTTATAATTTTTACACTTTTACAAAACTCGTGTGTTGAATGCATGTATGCTTGTATATAGCTATTATGGTGCCTAAAAATGATATGTATTTATGCATGGAATGATTAAAACGACTTGTAAAATTTTGATTGATAAATCCAATTAAAAGGTTATAAACCTATAATTTAGTCAAATTGAAGCCACATTTTTTGTATATTTTATATCGAACATGTATAATTAATAAATAACAATTATTATTTTAACAATAGAATATTTCATTATCTTTCTCTATAACGTTTTTTACCATTTAACTTGTATTAATTAGCAATAACTGCGGAAATAATTTGCGGAAATTTTATTTTTTTTATTTTTAAATTATATATATATAAAATATTAATTAGACATTAAAAAGATTGGACTGTCTGAACACAACCTGTTTCGCCAATTTTCACATTTTATGTTTGAGCTACAAACTCACAAAAGATGAAAACTCGCAGCAAATTCTCCCGATAGGTGGAAATTGTCCAAAATGTAAAAATTACATGTTGTGGGGTAAAATAATGTATCGTTTCTTACTTAGATACGATTAATTCATTTTTTACTAATAAATTATCAATTGTACATTTATATTAATTGGAACAGTATCAAATTAAAGACACTATTTGAAAATAATAGTTTAATATTTTAATTTAGTAAATTGAATGATATTTATATAATTTAACTTGAAATATTTCAAATGTTTTGTTTTTCTTTTCATATTCTGAGTATTGTTTTATAATTTTAATCTGGAGCGTCATTATGAAATTTAAATTATAAACACTACATTGAGAGTCGTTAAATGGTTGACGATTATGCTATTCAGATTAAGAGGATTCTAGAAGGCCATTTGAAAAAATTACCGACTCTAAACTCTAAAATTGTACGTATATTTACTAGCAGTACTTTTACAGGTAAATTTGCATTTTTATTAATTTTTTTGCTTTAAAATTAAATTTTTCCTAAATCATTTTTTTAGACACTAAACATGAACGGAACGCTCTTATTGAAAAAGTTTATCCAAGAGTTAAAGAATTTTGTAGGGTTAATTATGGTATCGACTTTCAGGTGTCACTTTTGTTTGTCTGTGTAATTTAATTTTAGGTTGTTGATATGAGATGGGGCGTTCGAGATGAAGCTACAGACGATCATATGACTGCTGATATATGTTTGAATGAAATTAAAAATTGTCAAAGGTTGTCGATTGGACCTAATTTTGTTGTACGTTTTTTTAAAGTCATCAAATTGTACTGGTCAATTTTGTATTTAAGGTCATTTTATTTATTGTTAATGAAATAATTCCAGAAAAAAAAGTAGTGCTTTTTTGACCATGAAGGTGCTAATTTCTGAGATTAAAATTTAATCATTGTGTTACATGTGTAATATACTATGTATCTATTTATTTAGTTGTTTTCTGGTCAAAAATACGGTTACCGTCCATTATTACGGATTATCAATAGTGTTGAATTTGATAATATTCTGGATTTTACTGTAAACTATCCAGATGATTGTCAACTTTTAAATACCTGGTATAAACTCGACGAAAATTCTTTTCCTAGTGTATATGTTTTGCAACCAGTTAGCTCAATACTTACCAATTTCAATAACAAGGTTTCTAGTTTAATTTTTATTACATTGTAAAATTTATCACTATTTTTCATCTTTTTAGCGGTCTGAAAAAAAAATGCAGATTGATTGTGACAAATGGTGGCATATTATGAACAAAATGTCTTTGTAATTTTTTTACAATATTTATGAAAATAAAATAAAATTTACATTTTAGTATTTTACGACGCGGTGTTTTATTTTTAAAATTATCGAGGTATTAAAAATTTTTACTTATAATTTAAAATTAAGACGTCCATTCTCTGGAGTGACATTCATTTGAGCGATACATCTTGGAGTGACATAATCTAAATTTTATTAATTTATCATATCATTGATTTTTTCACGAAATTTTAGTGGATATCTTTATTCTTTTTTATTTATTATCTTATATTTATAATTTTCTAGTGTTTTTAAGGGAATATTTTTTACACAATTTTAAATATTTTGAAGACTTTTTAGTGATTGTGATTTCCCGGGAAATGACAAAAGTCGAGAACCGGGAAATTAAAAATGAAATTTCCCGGGAAAAATAAAAAATTTTTATTCATATATTATATAGAACCATTAAAAATTACGATTAAGAGACCTTAAGTAATTTTAGAAACAAAAAGAAATTTAATGAATGAAATAACACGAATCTAAATTGAAATTTACAAATTTAATTAGAAAAAAATTTATTTATTTTAGATTGTTGAAAAAGTGTTTCAAAAAACACATAATATTGATAGATTTGTTTTTTAAACGCGTTCTACGTTTGGTAACGAAATTAGAGAAATTTCTTTCATTTTGTGTTGACGTAGGTTGAACGGTCATAAGGGCTTCCTTTAATTTTAACACTCTTGATGATAGCGTTCCAGTTCGTAACAACTTATAATATTTTTCAAAATAATATTGAAAAAAGAGGATAATTCCCTTAAGCGTTAGTATTTTGTGGTTGGAATAAGAGGTTTTTAAAAAAAGGATATTTTTCCATTAAGGGCTGGAAAATTAGATTTTTTATTTGTGGTTTGATGAAGTGGATTTTTTTTATAAGATTTCGTAAAATCGGATTTTCGAAAAGAATATCGGTGTAAGACAATTTTTCCATGAGGGCTTGAAATGGTAAATTTTAAATATTATAATATAATTATATTTTAATAGTAATAACAAACATAAATCAAATACAGGTATGTCTCAATTAATTTCGGGAAATTCCAGAAAATGATAAAAATCGCGGGTCATTTAATTACCGGCAATTTTGTCCCGGTTTTTACTTTCCGTCACAATCACTAGATTTCATAAAACGTTAAAAATATTTCCTTCAAAACCCTACATAATTTTGGTCCAAAAATATATTCAAAATCTGTAAAAAATATGAAAAAAAAACTTTTAAAACCTTACAAAATTTTAATCGCAAATTTATCTTCAAAATATTTAAAAATTATTCCCGAAAAAAACCATACAAAATTATGGTCATTGCATTAAAGAAACCAAAAAAATATTGTCAAAAAATAAATATTATGATTGATTAACAAAATCTAGGATTATGTCGCTCAAACTATGTCGTTCAACTGAATGTTCGCCCTAAATTAATAAAAATTAAAATTGTAGAAAAATTGATAAAGAAAGCATGTTAAATTATTTTATTTCAGTAACTGAACGTGAAATACGTTGTGGAATCTTGGAAGTAGATGAACCCAATGATAACTGTTTAGGTTTGACTTAAATGGGCATCATAAATTGAATAAATTTTAGTTTACAAAAGAGACATTGAAAAAATTGAAAATGTTGGTTCAGTATTTACTCGAAATTTTTTAGACTATACAGGAAATTATATAAACACTGAATCACAAAGACTGATGAATAAATTGCGAAATGTGACATTAACAAATGTTTTATCCAAAGACAATATTTACAATTTTTCAATTGATTGGTTTAGTCCAGAAGGGATCAACCCATCACACCATGAAGAATATTTACAAGTGTTTTGTAAACATTTTTATTTTAAAATGATTGAAATGATTTCTTTGAATTACAAAAAAGTGAACCATTTGGAGTATCATACATCCTGTAGTGAAATTTTACAACACTTGCATATTGCTAAAGAAATTATTACAAAATTTTGTGGTCGATATGAAATTTTCGATAATATTAAAGAATATCTGTTGAATTGTTCAAATGCTCCGTTTTGTATATATGGACCCAGTGGTGCAGGGAAAACTTCAATTATTGGTAAATTAATGGCCTTGATACGCGAATGGTTTATTGGTAAATCTCATGCGTTTGTGATTGTAAGATTTTTGGGAACTACACCCGATAGTTCATCCATTATTCCATTGCTATCTAGTATTTGTGAACAGCTCTTGTTGGTTTTTCGAGATGTTTACATGTTGGAACTTGATGAAAAATTTAAAACAAAGACTAAACAACCTATTATTAATGAAATTCGAAGTGTACTAAATTCAACTATTCCTGACAATTCAGTGGAATTGATCATTTTTTTTGAAAGATTATTAGACTTGGCTAAACAGGACCGGCCAGTCATTATTTTGTTGGATGCTGTGGATCAACTTACTAATAATTTCTCAGCTCATCATATGGGGTGGCTGCCAATTAAATTACCACCTCATGTCAAAATTATTGTTTCTACTGATATTGATTCAAATAACATTTTAAAAGTTTTACGTGTTCTTATTAAGGATAATGATCAATTTGAATTTATTTCAGATTTGGGTGAATCTTTGTCGATTGAAATTATCAAGTTATTTTTAAATTATCTAATAATAGTGGTTACCAAATTTTTTTACTTTCCATGTGAGCTCGAATTAAAAAATCTGTGGCTAAGATGGAAAAAGAATAATTTAAATTCAAAAATTCGATTTTTCCAACAAAATTAAGTATAACTTTGGGATGCATTAACAATGATAAGTTTCTAATAATCTAGGAATCATAAAAATGGTACAATATCAGAAAGGATGAGGAGAGGGACTAGGGGCCATATGACCCGGACCTACAATTATGATAACCTACTTTTTTATTTTTAATTATAATAAACCATTTTTTACATTCTAGAATTGTTAATTTTGTTAAATAAACGATAACACACCCTTATTCAATTTTATATAAGTAAATTATAGTTTCTTAGCTGGGTGATAGCACCCCTAGGGGTACTAGAAAAATTATTTTCATAAAAAAGTGAAATTAATTATATTTTAAAATTGGAATATATTTTTGACTTTGTCGATCAAATAAGTGGATTATTTAAATCTATCAAATACTTCCATGTTCATTTTTACCATTTATTGATTTTATTGATTATGTTCGATACATTATGATTATTATTAATAGGGTGGTTTTTAAAAATATCAATAGAATACGATTTTGACGTTAAATTTTAAGGTATAATTTTTTTATTTTTCACAGGGTGCTGGAAATAATTGGTCTAGCTTAGGGATTATCTACGGTGGGTGAATTTCTCATCTAAGCGGTGATTTTTCTATTTTATTTCACAAAATACATAATCTAATAAATTTTTTTTAAGGTCAAAAATTATTGTTCGTCATTTGATTAAAATGTTAAAGTCTTTTACTTATATTTTATTGCTAAAAAACATACAAAAGTATCACAATTTTTTGAGATAATTATAATTATTGATTCTATGGGTGGATTCTTTAAAAAATTGAGTAACAGTAACAATGTGTTACGAACAGGTAATTGAAAACACTCACTATAATAAATTTTATCAGTCTAAAAATTTGTAATGTTTATTTTGAAGTGTGCAAGGGGCGATTATAAAAAAAGTTGAGAACCCCTGTTCTACCTGTCGGGTACTAAATTTAAAAAAGGTAAAGAACTGAAGTAACGAATTGATATTTCGCGAAAATTTTTTTGATTGATATTTGAGTTGAATAATGGAAATTAAAATTGGTTGGACAGCATTGATCTACGAATAGCAGAACCTAACATGTTTCAATTTCCTCTAAATGAAAAATAGGACCTATATAAAGATATAGATATCTAACTATTAATTACTAAACGCCCCTCATTTTTGAATTGACTTTAATATACAAATCTATAAGCTAAAATGGAACATTACAATTTATACCTGTAATTAAAAATTTAGAAAATGGTTAAACGACAACAGCCGAAAACTGACTGAACCACAATGGGTGATTTGCTGTGACATGGTAAAAAAATGCAACAACGCACTATTTATAAAATTACTATTTGATCGAATCAACAACTGGCACTCTTACAATTTGTTAGATTCACCTGAAAACAAAACATTATTCGAATCTCCAAATGTAGCCACAATGATTCGTGTATTATTTGAGCAATTGGAAAATAAGCATGGTAAAATCATTGTATCTCGAACATTAGCATATATAACAGCCTCACGATCTGGATTAAGTGAAATTGAAATTGAAGATATTTTGTCCTTAGACGATAAAATATTGAATGATGTATTTCAATATCATTTACCACCTGTTCGAAGAATTCCGTCTTTATTATCAAAGCGGATTCAAAACGATTTAATTCAATATTTGACGGAACGAGAAGTTGACGGAATAACAATTTTAAATTGGTATCATAAGCAATTTACGCATGCAACTCGAGAAATTTACTTATCAAATGAAAATGTTGGATTTAGTCTACATAATATATTGGCGGATTATTTTTTGGGCACATGGGCGAACGGTGTAAAGAAACCTTTTAAATATAATCTTAGGCAAATGGAGAGATTTAATTTAAAAGAATCTACAGGTATGGCGGATCGGGCTGTATCAACTCAACCCTTGTGTTTTATTTTGGAACATAATGATAAATGTAAGGTGCAGTTTAATTTGCGGAAAATTTCTGAGTTGCCTTATCATTTGATTATATCTGGTAGATTTAATGAGCTGAATGATCATGTTGTTTTTAATTTGCCATTTTTGTTTGTGAAATTGACTTCAGTTTCGTTACATTCGCTTTTAAGTGATTTTGATGATTCTCTAGCGCTGCATTATAATAGATCTGTCCAGTTGTTGACGAGTGCTCTGAGATTATCATCGTCTTTGATAACGAGATGTCCTCGTATGCTGGGCTGTCACATTGTGGGCCGGTTATTGCCGTATTATAATCAGTTTGATAATATTAGAAAGTTGATAGACCAGTGTTATTCTGAAGTAGGTATTTCCATTAATGCCTTTTGTCCATATCATAGATATTTACATACTCCTGGCGGACCCATACAGTTTAGTTTCGAGCAACATCGTTTAGCGCCTTTTGGTATGGCTATAATGAAATCTATTGACTCTAAGGATGATAGTATTCTTCAGTTGGTTTCGATATCTAATGTAATTTTTATTTGGAATATTGCCTCAGGGGAGCTTTTGAAGGAGATTTCCTTAAACATTGATGCCGCAATAATGCAAAATTTGATAATTTCTCCAAACGAATGCTACATTTCTTCTTATTCCAATTTGAATCACTTGATTGCGCTAGATATGCGGACCTTCAAAATTTTTAATTTGAAATTTAAGTGTAGTGGAAAGATTATCGGCAGTACAATGAATAACAAATATATTGTTACATGGTCCGAAAAGTATTGGTGTATTTACTCTATTGAAAAAGAATTTGAATGTGTTTTTGATGAAACTATTAGTGAAAGTTATTTTTCTATTAATACAATTGTTCTACATCGGGTTAACGGTATTTCAAACACTTCCATCGTTTACAACAACACTGTTGGAAAATATGGGGAACTTGATAAACCGGTTACGATATCTATTTTACCCGTTGCCGAAAATCTAAATGATGCCTCAAAACCTCTCGTGACTATGAATACGTTTGTTTTTAGCAAAATAATTCAAGGTAAATTTCCTTACATTAGATTATTTTGTTGTTTACTTCATCAAGACTACAACATTTACAGTTTTTCGTATTCAATTACAAAAGGGAATTCGTATAAATGGAATACAAAGACGTTATTCTACGAAAATGCCAAACAGCTATATTCCATGTGTTTATCGGAAGACGGATTGTTTCTAGTTACAACTTATTCCATAGGGTTTCAAATATTTTCTTTAGCAGATGTATTGCAAAATTTTGAAATTACAACCGCCACAAGTCCATTAGTGAATTGTCTGTTACCGATCGATGTAAGAAATTTTTCAAATAAGGTTTCAGTATCTAAGAATGTTTTATTCACAAAGGATAATGAATATTTTGTAGTTTCCAATAAAAAAAATATTTACATTTGGAAATTGGAATTGAATAAAAAAAGTAAAAAAAATACAATTCATTCAATTGTTACTTTGGAGGACCATTATTCACGTATAATTACGTTATTACCGGCAATTTGTAGAAATGTAAACAAAATTGTGACTTCTTCAATAGATAAATCAATAAAGGTTTGGAATGTGGATAATTTGTTGGATGAAATTGTAAAAATCCACCGCCAAGTAAAACCTATTGAAAAAATCCATACAACCAAAAATGATGAGGAAAATTCTTTAAACGACACACGTATCATTACTCACACTAGAACCAGTATCGCAGAGTGGAACATTGATAATGGTACAATAATTCACGAATTTACACCAAATTCTTCATATTCAGCATCTATCCGAGATATCGACATTAATTTTCCATCAAACATCATTGTATGTGCTGAAAAGGATTGGTTATCAATTTGGAACTTTAAGTTGCGCAAAAAAATTATAACTGTACCCATTTATGAAATTTTTCAAGTTTTAATTGTTAAATCGGGGTTAGAAATTCAATGTTTAGTTATACATGACAGTTGCCACAAAAAAACGAAAAATAATTTAACGGCAAATAATACCCAGTCTATTTCGCCAATTCCCATTAACAATGCATCGTCTAAGATAAATCTAACCTCTTCAACAAAATTACACAAACTTTCCAGAGTTTCAACCGAGGGGGATATTTTTCAACCAAAGAAGAACATAAACAAGTCAAATTCATTGTCTCGGATTTCTGACGAATATACAAATTTAACGTGTTCCTGTTATGTCACTTGTTTTGATGTTGATACAAAGGCATCTTCAAATGTATTATATTCCGTCAATTTTAAATCTTTAAAAATGCGAAAAACCATTTTGTCGTCAGATAACCTGTATTTTGTTTTACCAACATACAATACCAATGAAAAATGTGAATCTATTGAATTGTATCATTCTTCGAGCGGGTTTTTCATACACAAAATTTTGCTGGTTCAATGTATGAATTATTCCGCCATAACTACATTACCGTCCAATAAACATTTAATTGGAATTGTTGGTTCAGTGGATGTACCAGATGCATTTGGTCAAATTTGGGATATTAAAAAACGTAAACTCGTTATAAATAAAATTTACGGGTGGAATGGTGTGTGTAGTCCGGATGGAAAATACATTGTCATTGCGCCAGATTCAGGCGGTTTAGAACTAATTTCATTATCTATAATTCTAAGCAATTCTAAAAGTACTCATAAACTACCAATTTCAAATATCGATACTAAAAATTCTCGTTCCTCTTATTTTATTGGTGAAAAAACTATTTTCATTCCACCTACACCTCAAGGCATTTATTCTAATATTACTCTTTTTGTAAATAATGGAAAGCATTTAATATATTATCATAATGGAACTAGAAAAATTTCCATTTTCAGGGTTTTAGATCAGAAATGTATCGGGGAAATGGAATATAATGGTAAAATTAAAGATATCAAACGTGTTGGTAATTCCGATAATTGTGATAGTATCCTTATTGCTTCAGAAGATGGCACATTATCACACATGATTGCTTGTGATGTTGGCGTCGATTGGACCCAAACTATTAATAATGTTGGCAATAAAAAAAATACAGATTCAAATTATGATCAAGTCAGTTATGTTTACGATAAACTAGCCAAAGTTCCATGTAGGGTAGGTTTTAAAAGGCCTCAAATGAAATTGAAACAAAAATTTAAAAGAATTGTCAATATTGCAATTATTAGCAACAAAATGAAAAAATCTCTTTACAAAGACGAATGTACCATTTTCTGATTAAATATTACATTTAAGATTTCAATTCAAAATCACTTTTGTGGGATTTAGGTTATTTTTTATATAATATTAACAAGTTCCATTATCAAGTTGGCTTTATGGCAGTGGTTCCTGATTGTGATTGAAAACTATACGTCTGGGTCCGTGAGATTTAAATAAAATATATATAAAAAATTTATCAACTTTTGTTTATTTTTATAGAAAAATTTTTAATACTTATTAGAGAGTTGACAGATTTTCGAAATTTATCCCAAAGCCATTGACTTGATTCATATAAACTCATTTTTTTACTAAGTAGAAGTTATTATAACATTATTAATAGTTAATCACACAATATTACGTTTTCTTAAATAATATAATATTAATAATATGATCCATTAGTAAATGTATTTTTGATTACGTTCCATAAATCATGGCCACTATCCTCTTATTTATAAACCATTGGTAATGTATAACCGTAACAGTTATATTGTAAGACAATTGTGATTAGTGCTGACGCCAAATAATATAATTTAAATGAATTTTTAATTCGACCCACAAAACCAGTTGTAGGCTCCTAAAACATGTGTGCATGATATACAGTATATAAAGACAACTATATATATAACTAATAAAATTCATATTGAATTTGGGATTTTTCCAGATAATTGCAAAAAATCACTATATAAAATGAAAAATAGTGAATAGATACTTGGATAACATTCAAGTTAAAAGTATGAAATGATCACCGGCATTGACCATAGAATATAATGAATTCAAATATAATTCAATATAATATGAAAATTTAAATGGATAAATATTCATATCCTTACTTGTATATAAAGTAATTTAGTTAAAAATATACGTCTGTTTATTCATTTGTTACGATTTATTTAAGCAAGTAAAAGGCGCAGATTTTTACGATCCCCTTTTCTCATACAGTTTTTCCAAAGTGATGTTTTATCACTATCAAAAATTATTCCGCAAATTATTCTTTTTTTATAAAATGAAAATAGTCCTAGAATTTTTAAAAAAAATACAGTTAATGGAGTTATATTAAGTTATCACACACAAAAAATTTGAAATAATTAACGGTACAATTAAAAAATGATACAGCTTATTCCAGTTGATATACATACTAAATTTCAAGCCTAAAATCTACGCATTCCCGGTGAAAACAACTTTTGATTGGATTAAAATTAAAAATTTCAATATTCATTATACAATTTAAAAAAAAATAATAATGAATTGTTAAGAAAATTTGAATTCATATCACTTCAATGCAATAAAAAAATAATATTTAAAATCGCAAAAATATGATCAATTATTGATGATACTCAAGCCTCATATAGTAATAGTCAATCAAGCTAAGGCATAGTTAATATTAATTTCCTATGATTATCATTATTATCATATATTTTCCGATCATTACCATCAATTTTAAAAAATGACCATATAAAATACAAACATGACTTTCATTGTGCAAACATGACTATATAAACAGTATTTATATATTCATATAAAATGTTTGCTATTTTAAAATAAAATTTAAAAAAATTAACTGTATAACGAAACATGGAGAACAATACTATAAATTCGATACTACGTTTAAAGACTCAAACGCCAATTTTCGTTAAAATAAACTTTAGTTGTAATTTCTCCATAATATTTATACAGTGATATTTAAAATGACAAACGCAACTCGACTGGATAGCGTTAAATGTTTTTGATTGCGAATAAGTTTTTCTATTTTAGAAATACACACTTGTAGTGCTAATTGCCCTTGATTATTTGATGAGTGTGACACCTTAATAGATATAGATTATCATATCATATAAATAGAGAACAACTATTAAATAACTACATTAGATAAGTAAAAATAGTTTGTAACAAAATTAACGGATAGGGTACATTGAAAACATCTCGGGTGGATGTAGGTGGCGGTATAAGTAAAGATTACAATAATAATTGTAATAGTAAATGAGATTACATATTTTTTAAATATGTATAAAATTTACTTTAAATTTGATGAAAATTCTATTATTCAATATGCGAATGCCATGAATTTTTGTATCATTGCTATGTAAAATCATCGAGTTTTCAGAATCCTGAAAATTTATTTTTTCCATTAGCTCTGGTTGGTTCTGCAGCATTTAATTCTTAACTGGGGTTGGTAGGGACCAATTTTATCTTTTTGCATTATATTTCGTTTTAACTGCTTTAAAATAATCTATTCATTTCCATGTTGAATTAATTATATCTGACTATAATAGACTGGTTAACCCTTTAGTACTCGCGCAGTGTCCATTTTATGGACGATTTTATTCAATGAAATTTAGTTAGCCTATAATTTTGCACCATTTATAAATTTTATGACATGAGCTATGAAATACAATGTTATGTAAATTATAAATGTGTCAGATTAAATTTTTATGATCAAATTAATATCAATACTAAATTCACAATAAATTTATTTTGTTGCTGTTTTTCGTATTGCTCTCTATATTGAACAGGATTATAATATTGAATTATCAACTGAATTTTCTAATTACTTTTATGGAC
>LWCA01000541.1:0-24007 GCA_001642005.1 Intoshia linei | reverse complement strand
AAACTATGATGTTATATGAAAGACGTTTTGGAAGATGTAGATCATTAAATATGAATGTGATTTTGTTTGATGGTGTTCAATAAAAAAAAATTTTAAATTTATCTAATTATTACTTTTTTTAATTGATACCTTCTTACATCTTAATTATTGAAATTTATGTCTATCACTTACATCCTGGATATTGAACAAGATTCGTCTAGAGGTAACCAGAAAAAGTTGATTTTACGTGTAATGTACATCAATTTTAATAAATGTAAATAGTACATCCAGAAAATTTTTGTTTCATATTGTTTTTTGATGTTGCCTTAAAATTAGAATTAATTAATTAGGGTAATTAAATAATTAATGACAATTTTTTTATACATGTGTAGACGTGTATGTCTATCTGTTAATTTTACCATTTGTAATATACAATATTAATTGTAAATAGAGCTCACGGTGGAGTGTACCTCTTTAAAAAAAACTTTAACCCTTAATTAAATCCAATGTCGATCTTGAAATTAATAATTTTTTTTTAAAAATAGATGTATACTGGTTCACTTACATATAACAAAAGTTTCGGTCAGTTTGTCGAAATTTTGTTGAACAGTGTTATGTTAAGTTAAAGGAGTTAGATGTTATAATTTTGAAGATTAAAGGAGTATAGTTTTAGTACATGTATAAGTATAACTTTTTAAGTAGTATCTAGTAATATAAAATTATTTAGAAATCATTGGATATACCACGCAAGTGCATCGAATCACTCGTATTTCGATAGTGGCCTATTTATGATTTATGCATCGGCACACCCTGAAATGGTTAATTTTTGAATATCATAATTTTATATTACAATTTTAGCTTAATAATTTAGCCAATGTTATTTGCACTGAACTTGCAAATTTGAAGATCGGTATAAGTAGTGGGGTTTGTTTAATTTTTATAAAGTTTTATTTGTTCACTTACAGATTGAATTACACCGATCTAAAAAACAATTACAGTCTGCTCTTATGATGAACTCTGAAAATAGACCTGTAGTCTATGAGGATATTTCCAGACAGATTTTAAATAATAATACCATATATAACCCAAACACAGTTTATGATATGATTGGTATAATTTTAATGTATATAATATTAAACTAAAAATTAGAAAAAATAACACCAGATGATGTTAATCGTGTAATTTCGAGAATGCTTTCTAGTAAAATAACCACTGCGACTTATGGAAATGTAATAAATTTACCTACACTGGAAGAAATTGGTTTACTTCTAGATTCCAATGTAAACAGAAAAAAATTTTTTATATAAACATTTATTCAATTCTTATTTTTTTCATTATCTCGGGTAGTAAAACAAAATGCATTTGACCACTGTTTATTTTGCTCGTTGTTTGGTTTTTTCTATATGTAGTAGGAGTATAAACGGAAAGTTTTCGATAATTCTTGGTTGTTTCAGGTAGTGCGATTTTTATCAGTGATAGGTGAAATTTTTTTTCGTTTCTACTTGCTAATTTATTAATTAAAGTGAATAAAATGATCCGCTATATAATAAATTATTTGCGTTTACATACAGGTTCTAGCCATTATTTTTTTAAATTATATATTATTACTTTTTAAAAACCAGTAATATTTATTCACATGAGATGCATATGGCTAAGTAAAATCGTTACAGCGCTCTTTGGGTGATACAAGCTGATTTAACTTGAATAAAATTTTACATAGAGGTTTTTTAAGCCTTTAAAATTATGCAATTTTATTTTTCGAGGGGCCAATGTAAATAAGATGTTTATTAAAGTTTTGTTCACCAGGACCCCTTATTACTTATAAAAAATGTAGTGTACCTTTTAAAGATGGATTAAAGAATAGACTTTAAAAATTTTATTTTGAACCACAAAAAGTAATGTAATAAATTACATTTTAAAATTTATTCTGAATTTATTGGTCTGATAAAAAATTTTTTATTTTCACATTACACACTATGCCAAAATATTATGCAAATCTTAAATGGAAAAGAAAAACGACTTAAATATTGAAGAAAAGTACCAAATAGTTGGTTTAATGGCAAGAGGAAAAAGTACTCTATAAATATCATGATGTCTCGAACGTGATCATCGCACTATTAAAAAATGGTTAGAAGATCCGTCTAAAAAGAATAATAGGTCAAATAGTGGTCGAAATAAGATACTTTCACCTAAACAATTATGAATTCTTAAGAAAGAAGTGCTTGTGACACCACTTGCGACGAGTTTAAGATTATTTTCAACTTGCAACATGGGAGATGTGCCTAGAAACAGTCCATGTAGGGTTTTAACATCTGTTGCATCTGTTAAAAAAGCTCTTAGAAGACCGATTTTGAAGCCTATTCACAAAGAAAAAAGGATGAAATGAATATAACCAATTTAAAGACTAATTTCCAATCCGTAATATTTACAGATGAATGTCATGCAACTCTTGATGACCCAGATGACTGGTCAAAAGGTTAGTTACTAAATAGCACTAAAGTACCATCAGTAATGCGTCGTCAACAAGGTGGTGGTGTTGCAATGTTTTGGGCAGGCATAATCGGCAATAAGCTATTAGGGCCAATTAGAGTTCCCAGTGGCATGAAAATAAATTCGAAGTTGTAATAGTTATTATTATGATATTTTTAAATTTTCATATTTAGTTAACAGAATTTATGATTTAACACTACATTCTTGGTTCAATTCGAAAAACGAAAATTTTAAAAATAATTGCATATTTATGCATGACAATGCACCTTCACATGCATCGCCGTATACGCTATCATTTCTCTCAGAAAATGGCATTAGTAGAGGAAAATTGATTGATTGGTGCCCTAACAGCCCAGATTTAAACCCTATAGAAAATTACTAAAGCATGATGAAAATGTAACATTGAAATTACCTTAATAATTATTTATATTAAACACTTAGAAAATTATATTCTGCTGGGACTCAGTATAACTCCCTTGATCTACTTTGAAATGCGATTGAAGAGGTGTCTAAATCTATTATGTCAGAACGTGTCAAGAATTTGACCGATTCGGTCGATGGTAGACTTATTAAGTTGTTACAAGTCCATGGTAACATTAAACATTAGAACTACATTTTAACGATCTGATTCATTGCATTTGCCTAATATTTTGGCACAATAACATTAACTAATAAATCTATATATTCAATTATTTTAATTTTAATTGCTTCAAATTTTTTTCTTTTAATTACAAATAATATCACATAATGTCAAGTACATTCTATAAAAAAAATTAACAATTTCACTCAACTTTTCAGTATATTTTTGCGAGTTTTTTAGATCTGCATAATCTGTATATTGTAAAAATATATAAATATTTTGATTAGTACTACCAAAAAAAATTATTAATTACTATTTTTTTTTTTAGATTCTATGTATTCTGAATGATGTTCTATTTTTCCATTTTCAATCAAACGAACTGGTACATGTGTGCTGGCACAATTAATTCTAACACGTTTGTTCATATTTATCAACGTAGGTTTTACATTTCGCGCTGATTTTGGTTTTGGTGTTTTGGGAATTCTGTATTTTACGTATCTGAAATTAATGATTAAGAAATTATTTTGTGAAAAAGCTTTGGATAGCCAACTGAAAATTTTTGTAAACTTGTGAGATGCTAAAAAATGTTTAGCTACCGGTGCAAATTACAATGGTTTAATACATTGTAAAAATATTACTCTTCAAAATTTGATTGTTTAGAATCGTAAGCACTTTGGCATCTTGTCCTATCAGAAAATATATAAAAAGAAATTAAAATCAATACAATTTATATTTCCACAAATTAGACGTTTGCGGTTGAACTTGAATTATTTCAGGTGGAATTGGAGAAGAGGAAGGTGCTAAGGGTATATTTGGATCACAACATTCAAATGGCCACCCATAAGAATGAGAAATTTTAGCTAAACAAATATACATCAAAAAACGTAAATACAGTTCCCAATACAAAATATCAATTTATTTTTGGAACAAACATTTAAGTACCTTTGATGAAAATATCTTAAATTTAATTTCAATTTTACCTATACGGCCCAACTTTTCTTTAATATTGGCATTTGCAAATTCACCCTGCATTCCAAAAACCATTAAATCAGATGTATAACCAAACGGGCTAGCTGGTGTGTCCATTCAGTTATATATATATAGTATCTGACTATATGTAATTCATAATTAATTTGTAAAATTGAATAGAGTATTTTGAAATTCAATATTTTGTCAACAAAGATTCCTAGATCCATGTAACTCTTCAATTGTAACAATCCAATATAAAATTTAAAACATTAAAATTTTCCTACATTATTGTAATTTTCATTGTCAGTTTTAGTAGCAGTAATGTATTGTTTTTCTTTAACATTTAATAATAGTTTTAAACAATTTATCGTCACATTTCAGGTGATTATATTCAACGTTATTAAATTCGCCCTGCTGGAATTCTATTATGTCAATTATTGAAAGAGTTTTTTTAACAATCAAATTTTTAGTTTTTATTGTAAGAAAGCACGAAGAAATTATTAACAAGATTGAACAATGCATTAAACACTATTTTTAATGTAAATGACAACATGCATTTTAAATTTTCAATTGTATTTGTGTACAAAACATATAAATCATTGCCTATTTTGTAGATTGCTTTATTGGTATCAATTTTTAATTTAGTTATTAGGAAAGTTATGTGACAGTGTTATTGAATTGTTTTATATATAAACAGCGCCATAATTGCGGTACTGAAAATTAGAGCAAAATCTACCCTATTTGAGACCGAACAACGGTAGTTACGACGGAATTTTTGTAACATTGATCATTTTAAACAAATCATATCTTTTTGGTGTGTCAAATTTAAAGTCAAGTTCAGATCCTGAACTGCAGAGATTTTAAGCAGTGATAAGTGATCACCGCTCATGATTAATTATAATTATCAACGGCTATATATAACTAAATCACTATTAGGCAACAAAAATTTAAATTCATAAAAAATTACTTTAATAAATATTGTGCGTATCTTTTTTACACATATGTTTTTTAAACTATTTTTATAAAACTTTTAGTGTTAATTTCGAGATAATTCGTCTTCAAACTAGAAAGAAAAGGTAACTAAGTCTCAATTTTTAAAAGATAAAAATTATACATTCTGAACATATTTTTTACCTTACACTGCAAAACAGAATTTTCAAAATATTTAAAAATTATTACCAAACTCAAAAGAAAGGGAATTTTAAGATTTCTTTTAAGCAATACCTATATTCAAGACCCTTGAAAAAAAATGTTTAGATTATTTTTTGACATAAACCCTAAGGACAGTTTTTTTGAAAATTTTTTTTACCAAACCCTAAAAGAAGAATTTTCAAATTATTTATAACAATCATTAAAAATTAATTATAAAACCCTCCCCTTTACGGTTTGGTCAAAAAAAATCTCAAAATTCCACTATAAAAATTTAGTTAAAAAAATATTACAAACCTACCTCGCCAAAAAATATTAAGGTACCCTAACTCTTTTGGTTAAAAATATGTTCATAATCAATGGCGGCTCGTACATAAAATAATTGGTGGGGCTGCAAGAAAAATTTATTTATATATAAATTCCATTCGATGTTTATAAAAATTATATACAATTGAAAGTTTCTAACTTTGCAGGCAACATTCTAATGTAGATTCACAATTATTATTACAAATATAATTTTACAATTTGTAAATTATAAACATAAAATAAAGTTATATTTTCTAATAAATAATATTTCAAATTAAAATAAAATCTCACGTGTAATGTCTTGGTTGTTTGGATCGTCAAGGGATAATATAATGGGCTCAAATCCGAAAGGTGAAGGGCAGACAGTTGAATCTAACCAAAAATCTAACAATTACGATTCAACTAGATTTAAATTTGACAGCGATGCCCTGGAAAGAGCTGCAAAATCAGCCAAAGAACTTGAAAAATCCCCTCACGCCAATAAAGCTTTTGAATTAATTAAAGCACAAGAAAAAACTAAACAGGTAATTATATATTTTGTTTTATACTCTACATTTTGTCACTAGAAAGAACTTGAAGCTAAAGCAGCAGATTATCAACTACAATTTGAAAAATACAAAATTGATTCATCACGTATTGCAGAGGAAGAACGTCGTAAATCTTTTGGCGAAGAAACGAAACAAAAACAGGTTAGACTAGACTATCAAGACAGATTATCTAGAAAACGATATGATGATCAATTATCACAACAAAAGAGAATGAATGAGGAAAATTTGAGGCGTCAAGAGGAATCTGTTAAAAAACAAGAATCTATAAGAAGACAAAGTATAGAACATGAAGCTGAATTACGACTTAAAAATGATTTAAAAAGAATTGAGGCTGAAGTTAGAGGTCGTGGACAAATTGAAAGAGAAAATAAAGACATTACCATGGAGACTATAAGGTTAAAGGCAGTAGAAAAAAGAAAAACAATTTTGGATTCAATTACAACGGCCGGAGGAATGATTGGTAAATTTTTACTTCAAATATATGGTATACATTAATATTTTAATTCTAGGAGCCGGAGCCAATGCATTAATTAGAGATTGGGACAAATTAAGCGCAACTGCGCTAGGTATTTCATTAATGGCACTGGGTATATATTCTGCCAAACACGGAACAAGCGTAATTGCTAGAAAAATCGAAAACCGAATAGGAAAACCCTCCTTAATTAGACAAACTAGTAGAATTAGCATTGTTGATTTGGTAAAATCACCTCTAAAAAGCTTTCAAAAATTAATAAGTAAAGATATTGATCCATTATCCGGCGTAATTATATCACCAAAAATAGAAGAACGACTGCGAGACATTGCTATTTCAACCAGAAACACACAATTGAACCGTGGTTGGTATCGTAACATTTTATTTTATGGTCCACCAGGTGTAGGAAAAACCCTTTTTGCTAAAAAACTATCAACCCACTCTGGAATGGATTACGCTATAATTACGGGTGGCGATGTAGCTCCAATGGGACGAGAAGGAGTAACCGCAATTCACAAACTGTTTGATTGGGCTCAAACGAGTCGGAAAGGTTTGCTCCTCTTTGTCGATGAAGCTGATGCATTTTTTAGAAAAAGATCTCAAGGAAGTATATCTGAGGATTTAAGAGCTTCCCTCAACGCATTTTTATACCGGACCGGCGAACAATCTTCAAAAATCATGTTATGTTTTGCCTCAAATGAACCAGAACAATTTGATTGGGCCATTAATGACCGCATTGACGAAATGATAAAATTTACTCTACCGGGAGTAATTGAAAGAGAACGAATTATTCGAATGTATTTTGATAAATACATCCTTACTCCCAGTATTAAAAAAAAGTCAATTTTAAAAATGAAAAACCGGTTAAAAATTGATAATTTCGATTTTGGTAACGTGTGTAAAATTGTAGCCGAAAAGACAAAAACCTTTTCAGGACGAGAATTGTCAAAATTGGTAATTGGATGGCAAGCTTCAGCCTATTCATCTGAAACTGGAATTCTCACAGAAAAAATTATTTACAGTAGAATGAATGAAGCCATTCTAGTTAAAAAATTCAAAATGTTAAATAATGAAGCTGTAATTAAAACTGTATAATTTGTACAAATCTAAAATTTTAATAAATTATACACTAATCAAATTCTACTCGAGTTGGCGGTGGGCCACAAGGTTGAACCATTCTTTTTATCAAGTTCATTCGCACTCGTTCTTTTGTTTCATTTTCAACAATTGCCAGAGAATTGTGAATATCGTATTTTCCAATGTATGAGGAAATACTGTCTCTGTGTTGATTTGTTAACCATTCCTATAAAAATGTACATTATATTTACGAAATAAAAAAATCAAATCACTATACCCATGTTATCAAATCAGCGTGACCGGTTCCTAAATTTTGTTTACATTACTTTGCTTATTATTTACCGATATACTTTGCTTGTAAATGCTCCAATTGATTGTGAACGTTATATCTGTCTCCCATTTTGATTTTTAAATCAATATAAATTAAATGTTTATTTTTTAATTGCTATGAGTAATAGCGTTGTTGATAAAATATTCGTCAACGTTTTAGTTGTCTCAACACATGGGAAAAACCAGCGTTGGATTAAATTGTACAATTGTATTTGCAAAAAATTATTCTTACTTTATTGCATTGTAAATTAAATTTAAAAACTTTTTAGTCGATTGAGAATCTTAATTCAAGATTTAACTAAATTACTCATGATTGCGTTTACCCGTTAATGTTCTGTATTAGTTACAATTTGTCATCTTTTACCCCACTCAAGATATACTGTATATTTGGATTGAACTATCTTTTCATATATTGAATAACTTTCCAAATCTTTTTATTTTTTCGTCCTTAGATTAGTTACCATCTAAACTGATTTAACACTACTCAATGTATTCTAAAAATAATTATTTAAGGGATTTCAAATATTGTTCACAGTTGGTCCGGTAATCACGTTAATTGTTTATCATATTACAGAAAATAAATAAATCAAGTTTAAAATGGATTGGTAATCTGTGGTTTTGATCGTGAAAATAAACTTTTTTGAGGTTGCCATTTATGATAATGCTTATGATTCTAAAAATTATCTCAGAATTTATGTTCTATAGAATTCTAAGACTAGAAAAATTTTAAATTTTATAAAAAAGAGTAATTTGTGGTTTTGGCCGTGAAGATATAAAATTTTGAAATTTAAAAGTATCATAATGTTGATGGTTTTAAAATCTTGATACGATTGTGTATTTTTTATAATTCTAAGATTGTTTGAATTTGAATATAAAAAAAAGGAAAATTGCTGTTTTTGATCTTGAAGTACTTAATTTCTGAAAATGAAATTTGCGATAAAACATTACTCTCGAAAAACTGTAATAAAAATATGGAATTTTTAAAAGTCGACTCCTCTTACTTTCTTAAATAAACTGGAACAAACAGAGATATATTTTTAACTTAACATATATTGTTTTTAGAAATCACGACTACCAAAATTTTATATTATGTTTTTTGCTTGACCCTACATTTTTTAAAGAATCTATCATAATCAATGCATTTAATGTTGAAATATCGAATGTAATGTTTATATATTAATTATATTATTCATGATAATCAGTATCTGGTAGATATTTCAAATTCCTAAATTTATTAACATATAAATATTTAATTAACAGTAACTGTAAATAATACGTAGTTTATGTAGTGAAAAATTTTTTTAAAGGCCGTTAAAAAATATATTACTAAAAAGGGACAGTAGAACACATGAGTTTGAGAACACCTGCATTAGACTTTAAATAGAAAAATGATATAGTAACCTAAAATACTCCCTTTTATAATTTACATTTGTTAGTTAACTGCCTTTCACGAAAATTAGTTAAAATACCCATGTAATAAAACATGGAAAATTGACGTCAATTTAAGTTTTTATAGATATTTTATTAAATACAAACGTTTAATTTAAATTTAGATTTGTAACAAACAAAATAATTTACCAATAATTGAAGGAAAATTAAAATTTTGGGAATGTACAATAAATGACATTTTAAATGTACTAAATGTAATTAAAATGAAATTGATTATAACCTCTAGAATAAATTGATAAATACTCCGATTGCTCGTCAATTATGGACGGTAATTTAAATTTTAAATTATAAATTTTTTACTAAAATTTTTCATTAGTTGGATAATAAAAAAGAAAAAGCAAAATTTTTGAATGATTTAATTTTGTCAAGGGTTTATTTGTAATTAATTTATAAAAAGGATAAATTTTTAGAAAAATGGATTGAATCAAAATTATAACACATTTGACGACATAAAAAGTGACGCAATATCGAGGCATTTTCCTTTGCTAATGTTATTATTAAAGTCCCACCCAAAAATGAAGTTAGATCCTAAATTAGAAAAACTTGTCCGAAATTTGTCAATATCATTAATGTTTGTCAATTTAATGCGTTCAGTACCTTTTATGTTGCGCAATTTTTCATGGAGTTATTTTCCTAAAGATTTTTTAATCAAGGTTAATTTACATTTACTGTGACGCAACATAAACAAAATTTAGAACAAACTTTCTGTATTTAAAATTGACAAAATGTACAGAAATAAAGTGAGTGGTCCAGACATGGAATCAAATTTTACTGCTTTGAATAAAATGTTTGAAAAAAGTATACGTGAAGCCAAAACGCATTTAAATTTTGATAAGATTTCAAACATGGAAAATGCTTTTGTCAATGTATCACAAATGAATCATTTTGAAAATACTATAATGCCTAGAAAAAATTTATGTTTCTTGTATTTAAATCAAATTGAAAAAGTTGGTTTTCAACATTATCATTCCGTTATTTTTAATTCAAAATTTGCAAAATCTAAACATTTTAAATTTTATTTACAAATTTTCAAATTTTTTTTGTTTAAATGTTAATTTTTCAATTATTAAATTATTCCAATTAACCATTTATGATAGGTATTGTAAAATTTTTAACGTTGAACCTTTAGTGATTGCCGGGGAAAATTCCCGGGATTTCCCGAAAAAAAATTGAGACATGCCTGTATTTGATTTATGTTTGTTATTACTATGAAAATATGATTATATTAATATTTAAAATTTACCATTTCAAAAATCCTACCACTAATAAAATTTAATCAAAAATACCATTTCAAGCCCTCATGGAAAAATTGACTTACACCAATATTCTTTTCAAAAATCCAATTTTAAAGTTGGTTCGGTAATCACGTTAATTGTTTATCATAAATCTATCTTAAATACCCAGTTTATCATAGTACAGAAAATAAATAAATCAAGTTTAAAATGGATTGGTAATCTGTGGTTTTGATCGTGAAAATAAACTTTTTTGAGGTTGCCATTTATGATAATGCTTATGATTCTAAAAATTAAAACTAAATTAACTAAACTAATTACAAATCCACTTTATCAAACATTAAATAAAAAATCTAATTTTTCAGCCCTTAATGGAAAAATATGATTTTTCCAATACTTTTTTTAAAAACCTCTTATTCCAACCACAAATTACTAACGCTTAAGGGAATTATCCTCTTTTTCCAATATTATTTTGAAAAATATTATGAGTTATTACGAACTGGAACACTATTATCAAAATTATTAAAATTAAAGGAAACCCTTATGACCTATGTTCAACCTACGTCAATACAAAATAAAATAAATTTCTCTACTGCTTCTAATTTCGTTACAAAATGTAGAACGCGTTTAAAAGACGAATCTATCAATATTATGTGAGTTTTGAAACACTTTTTCAACAATCTAAAATAAATAAATTTTTTTCATATTAAATTTGTAAATTTCAATCTAGATTCGTGTTATTTCATTAATTGAATTTTTTTTTGTTTCTAAAATTAATTAAAGTCTCTAAAATTTTAATTCTTCTATATTATATATCAATAAAAATTTTTTATTTTTCCTGGGAAATTTAATTTTTAATTTTCTGGTTCTTGACTTTGTCATTTCCCCGGAAATTACAATCATTATGGACCTTCAAAAATTTGTATTTAATTTGGATGCGTACCGTAAAATCATCATCAATTATAATTTGCTAAAAGTTACTAATATGTATGTGAGTGTGTCTGTCTGTAGCCATTTATTTAGAAAACAGTCTCAGAAATTTCAAAAACAAAAATGCCAAGTCAGTTTATTCTGACGCAGAATTTAAGATACATTATTTGAAAATTGGCGCATTTACGACCAAACCCAAATTACCCTTTTTTAAGTTAACGTAATGTAATGTAAATAAATCTTGTGTACTATACAATGATGAAAAATTTCAAATTAATCTATCATTTTCCTGAATATTCCTCGGTACATATGGAGTGAATATTATTGTATAATGTTGGATTAAAATTAAAAAGTACAATATAAATATGGGCGTGTAGTGATATATCGCTATCATACTAATCGAGATTCAAATATATACTTTTGCTATAACTCACTTGTGATGTCTAACTAGAAGAGTGGTTATAGCCATATAATTGTTTGTCTTGTTTAATTTAAGCCCACTCAATATAAACTTTTTATTCATAATTTCAAGCACAGTCATTTGAAAATTACATTTAACTTTACGTAATGATTGTAAATGCATGTTAACAATTAAATATTCATTATCATTATGGCGCATGATTTAAACGATATTAATTACGATACTCTACGAAAATTTTAAGGGATATAGAGAACAATCAACTTTTTTAAGAATTTAATTTAATCAACACAAAGTTGCATAGACTGTGGAGGAATAATGAACTTTAACAAAAAAAAAATACTGATGGATACAGGTGGCGCTGTCGTAAACCATGCTCAAAGGAAATGTCCATACGATTAGGTACTTTTTTTGTGCAAAGCCATATATCCATTCCATAAATTCTAAAGTTTATTTATTATTGGGCGTTCAATGTTGCTTCATTTAAAATCCTAAATATGGAGTTGAAGATGTCATCTACAATATGTGTTGATTGGAAAAACTTTATGAGAGATATTTTTATCTCAATAATTATCCAGAAAGGATTGGGGCCTGGCAGTGAGGTTCAAATTGATGGCTGGAGATTCTATACGAGAATTCCATTATATGGTTTCGACCATGGCGTGGTAAACACTCACAATATTTTGTGGACCCTGAAACTAGTTACCACACGAATAATATTGAATCGTCATGGGCTTCAATAAAAAGACGAAACAAATTTACAAATTAATGTAAATAATCTAATACTTAATATAGTGTACCTATAAAAGATATATTTTAATTAAAACTTTTAATGATTAAGTAATGAAAATATTTATTTCTATACCTGAAATTAACTAATAAATATTTTCTAAAAATTATATTTGAAATAATTACAAAAAATTGAATTATACAAATTTACTTTAATATAAAATTTAATTTTTAAATGACTGTGCTTGAAATTGTGAATAAAAGTTTATATTGAGTGAGCTTAAATTAAACAAGACCAAATTGTATCCTGCGTGGCTAGGTTCAAATCGAAATTTGGACATCTTTTTATTTAAGATGAACTTATCAGAGTTCTTATCTGCCAATCGTTACAGGGCGGAAATCTATATAATTGATTTTTTCGGGTTTTTTTCATTGCTACGCAATTTTTGATTCTCATTTTAAAATTTAAATTAAAACTACAACAACGAATTACTTTGTAATACAAATTTGTTATTATTATTTTTATATTTACTATAATGGTTTGCAATATTGGTAAAATTCATCTCAAATATGTTTTTAAGTGCTGATTCCGTTAATTGTTGATATATAATTGGTATTTTTAATCACATTAAAAATGACAAAATAGGTTTATAATTTTATTTTTTCTGGAATTTATGCTATTTATGACAATTTTTAGGATTTATTTATTAAATTGATACTGAATATATGTCATCACATTGAAAATGACAAAATAGGTTTCTTAATTTTATTTTTTCTGGAATTTATGCTATTTATCACAATTTTTAGGATTGGACTGTATTTACTTTATTTTTAATATTATACACACGTTCTGATGACCTGTATAATAAATTAAATGAATGGCATAGCAACTTTAAAAAAATTTTTACACAAATGTTAACAAAATAAATTTAACCTGGAATAATTCACTTTAATTTAAAAGGTAATATGATATGACGAGTCCACGTGTAATAAGTTTGGAACCATTTTTTTAAATGATTGATAATAGTGATAGTAGCATTTTTAGGTTAAATATACTTATTGGAATTTATTTTTCTGGCAGATGTATATTTTAGTTTAATATTTTTAATTTGTTGTGTCGCGTTAATTTGCCATTTATCCATTGAGAAACAAACAAACTTGTTGAAAACGCAGTAAACTTAAAATTATAGTTTTTATTAATTTTTTAACAAGTACTGAAGGTATTTTATTTACGTCAAATAAATAATACAAGATAAATTTTATCGACATTCATTGTATATAAAAGAATTTAAGAATAGAGGAATTGCGACGGTTTTTTATTATACATGAGTTTATTTTATTATTATATTGACCTTTATAATACACATAGTGGGTGGACATATTTTTCATAGTAAATATTTCTGGAGGGCCAATTGAAACTTTTTTTTGTTCCATTAATGTACACACCTGTGATAAATTTTACGATTACACTAATGTTATATTAGTGCTCAAGGGCGGAAAATACTCTAAAAGTTAAAATTTGTTAGTAATATTTTCTTAAGAACAATCAATAATTATAAATATTTCATTCATACGTACAATGTACATGTAGGTAGGCTAATGGTCTATAGCAGTAATTTTCAACTGGGGGTCCAGACCGCTAGAGGGGTCGCGAAATTTATCAGGGGGTTGTGAGAATTTGAACACAGTATAAAATATAAATAAAACTGAATATGCTTTTTTAATATTTTCATTTATGTGAATTGATAAGATATGTTTGGAGTATATAGAAAATTTTTTATGTTTATAATGGGTCGCGAACACAAAAAGGTTGAAAACCACTGGTCTATAAAAAATTAAAAAAATTTTAAATTAGGGCAACCCTAATACATAGTGTGTAATTATATAATTATGTAAATATAAATTATAGTTGTTCCAAATATTTTTTTATTTTTATTGTATCCCTTTTCAATATTCTTTTATAAAAAGGTCATTGAAATATTATTTTAATGATGTATTTTATACCATTTAATAATTATTAATTAATAAAAAGGACAGACACTTGATAAATTTATTGTATATTTATTTTTTTGCTATCAATAATTTTTAATGTATTTCGAATTATTATTGAGAAACTTGGAAATTTTCCTAAACAAATACAATTTTACTTTGATATTTAACATGAAATAATACTGTAAGATACATGTTTGTATATATAGTAATTTCAGTCTGAGTTCGTATATCTAATAGTTAAAAACATGCCATTCTAGGGCTATTTTGATTTTAAAAAAGAATGGTAATGTGGATTTTGATCGTGAAAATTATTTTTTTGAAGTTTCCATTTATTATTATGTTTATGATTTTAAAAACTATCTCAGAATTTACGTTTAAAAAAAATTTAGGACATGTTTCATTTTTAAAACAAAGGGTCATTTGGGGTATTGACAAGAAGGTATGCGTTTTTCAGGCTGAGATTAACGACAATGTTAATGAGTTTAAAACGCGTCCCATAATATATGTTTTATTAAATTATAGTCTGATTTTTTTAAACAAAAGGAGTAATTATGTTTTTGACCATGACAGACTCAAATTGTGAAACTGAAAAATAGATAAAAACACGCTCTGTGAAAAATTGTATTAGAAATTGAGTTTTTTTAATTTTGCGACTGTCAATTTTTTCAATAAATGGTTTTAATAAATTTACATAGACACGGAGACATTCATTTTTATACAAGTAAAGGACCCACGGAGCGTGACTGTAATATAAAATTGTCTTTATATATACATTAACGCTAACAGATACGTTAACAGATATCGAATCCATTCCGAGTTATAATATAATGAGAGATATAATGCAGTGTATATACAATCAAAAGTTAAAATGGTCCGTATATGAATGCACACTAGTATTTATATAGATGCACAATAGTGTTTATATCAGTGCACTACTCTGTATTAAAAAAAATATACCTGACAATGTCTTCCACGGTGTCAGCGTAAATTAACGCTAATAATTTTCTCAATAGATGATAAACATGTGTGTATGCATTAAAATGAAAAAATCAATTCTTTTTATTTATTATCTGCCTTACAGACTTGCGCCAAATATGTAACTTAGTTGTAATCAACATTTATATCTGTAGCCAATCAAATTGAACGTAAAATAACGCACATTATTATTTCACATTAATTAAATTATTTCATGCATATTTTATTAACAAGTTGAGAAAATTTTAATATTGTGGAGCGTATTAATTTTAACAAATCTCAAAGAAGCTAGAATTTTAATTGTAACTTATTTTAAATATTTGAATGAATTTTGGTAATTTTCATTTTTTATTAATATTAATTGACAAACGCGTAAGTTAAATTAGATCAATTTAAATCATTTCATGGTATAATTATTAATTATCCAGAAATGACTATATTTTAATTTAAAAATATTTTTGACGTAATTTTGAATAAATTGGGTATAACAATGACTTTATTATTGTTGCTATAATTTTAATTACAGCAAGATAGTCATAGTAATTATGTTTAAAAATAATAATGCAAAAATATAGCAAGAATTTTATTAATTTTATTTGTAAAATATTTTAAAACTAAATATTGCTCCCATTTGATTAAAAGTTATGATTGAAACTTTAAATAAGCTGTTACTATATAAAGTAGCTTTGAACCAAATTGAATGCTTCATTTTATTTACTCTGGGTGAAAATATAACTACTGGAAATTTCCAATCTACACTAATCCTATATTCTTTATATTGACTTTATAAAACGTATGTCGATTTCTGACAGTCATGAAGACGCATTTAACACTATTCCAATTTCAGGCAATTTAGAAAATGAAAATTTGAACATGAATATACAAAAGAATAAATTGAACGAAAAGTATTATTTTAAATGCAATTATTGATTATTGTTTCAGATTTCCAAGCCAAGAAAATCAAACTGTAAAAGTTAAGAAGGATCCATTGAATGGAGCTGTAATTTGTTTTATAAGACAGTTGATGAATGAACGAATTCGAATGGTTCCAATATCTCCAAATGACATGCCTATTTATGAGGATGTCAAGGAGAAAGGTCGGTTTAAGGTTAAAACTAAATCTAAACAATTTACTCGGGGAAATTGGAATTGTTTGGATTATAGCCCTACTCAAGAATTTAATTTTTGTTTTGGAAATATAGGAGATGACGTTTCTAGAAATTTTAACGATAAAGTTAAAGACAAACAAAAAAATGTCAATGCAGCTGAAGTAAATACATTTGTACGAAAAATATCTAATGATAACTCTCAAAAATTTATTAATAATATGACTAATCAAAATGTTACTCATGGAATTTCAAATCCCAATTTTGTTTCAATTATGTCCATTTCTAGTCAAACAAATGAATTAAATTCTAGAAATTATGATGATTCAAATGTGGTTAAAGCTCACAATAATAATACAGACATTAAAAAACAAAAAAATGCATTATATACAGGAAATATTAGCGTTGATTATGCAAATTCAATGAAATTTAATTCTTCTTTAATCAATACTGTTAAAGCACACTCAACAATGCATATTGATCATAAAGAAACTCTTTTGGATTTATCCACCAAAAATAAAACTGAAGTCAAATTTAAAAAGGAGTTTGATGCTCAAAACGATATTAGTTCTACATTTAAAAAGGACAAAGTTCCCAAAGAGGATTGTTTTAAATGTGGATCAAAAATTGATATTCCTAAAACTGAAATTAATTCCACAAAAAATGTATGTATCGCTGGGAAAAAAGATAAAAATTCTTTTAAACTAGATAAAGAAAGGATAAAAATCACGGAAAATCCAGCTTGTATTAAAAAGGAAAAAAAAGAAGGTGAAATTCAAAAATGCATATCCGTAAAAATGGATAAATTAACTATCAATGATTTACCAGATGTTAAAAAATTTATTCCAAAAAAGGAAAAAATTGATCAAGTTTCAATCAATAAAAAAAATTTGAAAAAAGATTGTATTGATTCTCAAATTAGTTTACCACTTAAAAAGGATAAAATTCTTAAGGAACAAATTGAAAATCAACTAAATATTACGAAAAAATCTAAAATTATACGAAAAGAATCTGCTGAATCTTTTGTTTCTAATGCAAACAAAATTGACAAACCTAAAGACGTTGATGCCCACATTTGTGTATCTCTTAAAAACGAAAAACAAGCTAGTAAGGATTCTGAAATTCAAATTATCAAAAAAAACGTTAAACTTAAAAAGGACTGTGATGCAGGATTTTTAAATGCAACAAAAAAAGAAAAATATTTCAAAGACATCTGTGAAAATGTAACAATCAAAAAGGAAAGATTACTTAAAGAATCTGATAACCAACCATGTTTAAAAAAGGATAAATTGATGAAAGAAAATGACAATTTTAAAGGTGAAGTGAATAAAACTGCACCTAAGGAAATTGAAATACAATCATTTATAAGAAAAGAAAAAACGAGAGAAAAAGATGGCCAGATTACAGTTTTAAAAAAAGTAAAAACCGTACACAAAGATTTGGAAAATGCAATAAATGCTTCGAAAAAGGAAAAAATTGTTAAAGAAACCAATGAAGCTCAAATCTGTAAAAAAGATAAAAAGGAAGAATTTCATAAAGAAGCTAGGAAAGAACCAAAGAAAGAAAAAACTCATGCACATTTACGAGAAAAAATAAATCAACACCCAGATCTCACCAAAAAAGATTCTAGAGATAAAATTTTAAAAAAAGACGATACTACAAAGTACAAAAATGAAATGAAATTTGCTGCTCCAGCTACAAAATGTCAAAGAACTGAAAGCGTTAGTCAAATTCCAGAAAAGGAAAAAAAATATAAAAATCCAAACTATGCTACAGTACCCAATATCAAAACTTTACAACCAAATGCCAAATGTAAAAATGACGGTATTATTTCTCCTACTTCAAAAACCGAATTTGATAAAATATTTGTACAAATTGAAGAAAAAATTATTAAACCTTCCGATCCAGATTCTTATGATTTTGGTTCCAAGATACTCGATGTAAATAATTTAATTTTCCAAAATTTTACAATAAAAAAAGATTTAAAGAATAAAAGGGATGAATCAACTAATATTCCTGATCCCATCAAAAATATTAAAATTCCAAATATTTCTGTAATTAATGAAAAACTCAACGAAAGTGAAAATTATAATCCCATTTTCACCCAAAAGTATTTCAGTTCTATTGAGTCAACTATGCGTATGTTTTTACTACATTTTTCATTAATTTTAATTTAGAAATTATTAAAAACAATATTGCTAATGAAGTTAAGGGTTTAAAAGATCAAATTAACAATTTACAAATGGATAATAAACAAATGTCAATTGAAAACCATTTTCTCAAATCCAGGGCTGATAGTGACACTCTTAATAATCTTAAAAATATGCATTTTCGAAAAAATATAGATGATCATGATAAAAGATAGTACATAATTTATAATTATATGTTTATATTATCTGTTTTATTATTTTTACATATAATTTATCCTTAACTTATATATATAACTTTTTGTCTGTCTCTGTGTTATCATTCTAGAAGATTCTATATCATTTTTATTGCTACGAAATTTTTTAATCTCAAATTTTCATTTTCAAAAGATTTTGTTTAAAATTTAAAGTAAAATTACAACAACGAATTACTAAAATTAATACAACTTTATTATTATCATTTTTATATTTATTACAATCCTTTGCAATTTTAGTAAAATTCACATGAAATGTTTATAAAGTGCTGATTCCGTTAATTATTTATACATACTTGGTATTTTTAAGTATTTATTAAATTGGTACTAAGTGTTAAGTATTAACTTAATTTGTAAATAACCTAGATAAAAGTATATATTGTAAAAGGAAAAATATTTTATAAACACACGTTGCGTAGTAAATTTTTTTTATAGTGAAAATTGTGTATATTTTTAAATCTCCATGTAAGTTGTGTAGAAATCAATAAAAAATTTTGTTATAAAATAATAAAGTTAAAAATATAATGATTTCAATGAAACGATCAAAAAAAAGACTAAAAAATTGGCATAACGATGTGTCGAGTCATTTTACATTGTCAAAATCTAAAAAACTTGAAAAATTTATTAATCAACAAGGTAAAATGAGATTATTAAAAGAGACTATAAAAATATAGATGTAAAAATTTTCACATGCAAACTTTGCCATAAAAAAATACAAGGAAATGAAATTGAACATTGGGCTGTGGACCATTATATGGAAAAGGTTTATATTGTTAATAATAATTAAATTTTAATTTACATCAATTTTACTACATTGTATTTCGACTTTTAAATTTAGCTGAACGATACATTTGTTGAAATTGACAGTGATAGAGTTTATAAAATTGCAAAACGACTCAAATGTAAAAATTGCGATAAAGTTTTTGTGCAACCACAATATTTTAAAAATACTCATGTTAAATTTTGTGGTAAAGAAATTAATCTTATAACCTGTCAATATTGTAACAAAGCTATTAAAGCTACTAGCATGGCGTATCATATTAGATATCACCACAGAGATAAATGTGTCACGACTCTTAATGAATTTGAACCTTACGTTACGTATACTTTTAAGTTTTAGATTAATTATAATTTTTTAGATCACCAGCTAACCCCTTTAAGTTGAAACATTGTAAGATTTTAAAAAAAGAGGATTATAGAGATAAAAAAGACTTCAAACATGGCAGTAAAATAATTATGAAAAATGAGCTGGAACAACTATCAGTTTTAACACCTTTAAAATTAATTAATAATACAATTGACGAAATTCAAAGTGTTGATAAACACAGAAACATTAAAATTGCTAAAATATTAAGTCCGATTAAAACTAAGGCTTTTTTATTGAAACGTAGTGAACAATCTGTTTCTGATTATCCTGCATCCATGTTGAAAAAAGATGATTCTATAAAGAATGAATCCAAGCATAACAATAACCTAACCGTGGACAATAAACTCAACTCATTATCAGTTTTAACATCATTGAAACTAATTAACAGTACAATTGATCAAATTGAAAGTGGCGACAAACACAAGAACTTTGAAATTCTTAAAAAAGTAAAGCAAGTTAATAGTAACACCTCTTTAACTTGTAATGAATCAGATAATTCAAATAAAAAAGTACAATCTACCTCCCAAGAACCTCCACTTTCACTAATCTCTGAATTGAATAAATTAGGTTCACAGATTGAACCGAAAGGTTCCATTGACATTGTTCAAGTTAAAATTGAAACGGATCCAGTTAAACTCCAACCAACCACAGATAATTCAATTTCTACTCAAGAGGATTGTAAATATTTATCGGTTGACCCTTTTTCTAATAATGATAATAATATAACTAACAGTTTTCATAATCCAAATTTTCATCAAGAAATTGACTTATCCAAGATATTCAACGAAAACGTTTATACAACTATTGAATCTGTTATAGGTATGCTTTATTTTAATCATTTTTATTTTTGTCTAGAAAAAATAAAAAGTAATGTAACAATGCATATAAAAAAATTACATCAAGAGATAAATACCCTAAAAATTGAAAATAATCGGCTTGTTTTAAAAAATAATTCTCTCCAATCTAAAATATCCGATAATATATTGCTTTGAAAATCATATATTGTGTTAATAAATATTTTAATTGAGACAGAATATATTGTTTGATAAATGCTTCATTGTATAATGTTATATTTCACGAATCTCAAAAAATTGTTAGAAAAATACTTTAAAACTTAACATTTGTCATTCTCACTGAGAATTTCTCAGTAACTTAATTTTAAATGAACTTTAATTTGAATGTACAATTTTATTGAACAGGATAAAAAAATTGAACACGAAGAATACGAAATTCGTACCAATGAAATTAGTCCCGCTATTTTGAGAATAAATTTGGGTAATTAATTTTTAATAATTTTGACCAACTGAAATTATAATAACTAATATATTTTGGAATATATAAAAACTTTATACCGATTTGAGTTGCATGATATTTTATAAAGAGGCTCAATAAGACTTATACTTAGTATTGTTATTATATCTTATTATAAAATATTTTTATAATTTTAAATTATAGATTGTCAAAAAAAAAAAATCAGATTCAGCTTTCGGCGCATGAATGCGCCGCGGTGCACTATTTGGGATACACTGTTCTATTAATATTAATGGAATCTAGAATATATTTTTAAATAAGCACATTTTACAAAATTTTTTTCGAGGCCCATAAGAGTGTCTTGGTACGTTATGTTCGGATCTGTTTTAACGATCATATCGCTTCTGTTTATTATTCTCATAATTATATAGATTTGAATGAACTGGATTTACCTCCCAATTGTATTCTAACAAAAACACAATCAAAATATCAGTTTCTAGTTGAAATTTGTTTAGATGAGGTATTTTTATTGTAATTCAGTTCTGTACTTATTTTCTTTATTTTTTAAAAGATTGGTAAAATTTTATGTGAGAAATAATAATAACTAATTGTCCTAGAATAAAAAAAATATTATAGGCCATAACTAATACTGTGTTTGAATATACATGAAACATTTTAATATGAAAAATCGGAAGGAATCAGTTATATAGATTTTCACCCATATTTATTTATTGGAAATGTGTAGAAGTTCAATGCACTTTTTTTTGAAATTGTATGATTATTTTACTTTTAATTTAACATTTGAAAAATATTGGTTGATAATATATTAAAAATTATTTTTCACCGGGAATGCATAGACTTCTGGGGTTGAAATTTTCTATTTATATCAAATTGAATAAGCTCTATCAGAATAATCTTTTTTTCAATTGTAAGCAGAGCCGTCTTAAGCCACTTCGTGGCTCTGGGCTAAGCAAAGGGCCGAAGGCCCTTTAAAGTTTGGAGCGAAACGATTAAAAAATTTTAGGGCCCCTTTTTAGAAGACAGGCCATACTGTTGGTTGAAGACTTAGAGTCTTATTTCTTTGAGCATTAATAAAAGCATTAAAAGATATTATGTAGGTTTCTAGTAACTTTTATTTTTTTAACAAAAACTTACTTAATTAATGAACAAAGTTTACTTTGTTGAAAATATGCACTATGCAATCACAAAAAATTCTTGACAATTTTTCAGAAATGTTGTTTTCTCACTTTTTTCTGAGAAAAATTAGATATGATATTATCAAAACTGATTATAATATGACATTAATGAGAGCGCATTCAAACGAGGTTGAGCTAAGCAATTTCGAAGTTCATTCTTAACTATTTTTAGTCTAGAAAAAGTTCTTTCACATTTGCAATTTGCAGTCATCATTGAAAGAAATTGGGGTATTTTTTAATAAATTGGGGCTTTTTTTTAAAATATAAAGGTAAAGTACTTTTATTAATTTGGTTGCCTTTTTTAATGAGTGACCCTGGGCTACAGCCCATATTGCCCATTTTTTAAAACGGCTCTGATTGTAGAACTATTAATTATTTTAAATTTTTTGTTTTAATAAAATAGTTTCGAAATAAAAAAAAAATGGTAATCTGGTTTTTTAACGTGAAAATTACCTTTTTTGATGTTACCATTTATGATGTCTTCAACAGCATAAAATACATTACGTATTGCGTAAACATAAAATTGTCATAAAACAATTACAATTTATGATTCAAAAAACACCCAGCTGTTTGTAAAATAAATACATTACTTATTAACCTTTTACTCATAAATTTTTAACTACACTAATAGAAAAAAGTTTGGGACATTTACAGAAAGTATTTTAAAACCTTAAAATAATTGAAATTTGCCATTTCGAAATAATATTATAATCACAAGTATTGCTCGATTTAATAAGATAAAAAAATTTAATTAAAACTTATGCTTAATTAATCAAATTTAAAGAAAATCTTCAAATTTCTATTGGAAAAAAGTCGAGAACAATTTAGTTAAAATAACTTAATATTAATGATAATGAAATGAATATATGTTTTAATAACTTCAACTAGTACAATATCCGTTTTTTTAATAACGTGAAAAATTCGACTTGGCATCGAATTAATGAGATTTTTAATTACATTTTGTTTAATATTGCCATATGCTGCTATAATGGATAATTTGAGATATTTTAATGATGAATATTGTTTATTGTGTAAGTATATATCCCTTCAAAGAATTTCCCATAAATTTTCGATTTAATTGAGGTCAGGGCTATAAGCAGGCCATTTTAATAAATGTATTCCTTTATTTAATAACCACTCTTTTGTATATTTAGATACGTGTACTGATGCATTGTCTTGTTGAAACACATCAAAATAATCCCTGCAATTTAATAAATAGTCTTGTAGCACTTTTGTGTATTTTACAGAATTCATTGTCCCTTCTATGAAGCATATCTCTGA
>LWCA01001193.1:0-11266 GCA_001642005.1 Intoshia linei | reverse complement strand
AAAATGGAATTTTCCCTTTAAGGTTAGTAAAACTCACATTTTCCTTTTAGGGTTGGTAAAATTAGATTTTTCCCTAAAAGTTTTGGCAAAACAGGAATTTACCTAAAGGGTTAGTAAATTTTGATTTATAATAAAAACGGTTGGACTTTAGTAAAAATGGTTGGCTTTAAGTAAAAATGATTAGATTTAAGTATAAATGGTTGGATTTTAATAAAAATGGTTGGATTTAAGTGGAATTTGTATACTCAGAGCCGTTTTAAGGCATGGGCAAAATGGGCTGTAGCCCAGGGCCACTCATTAAAAAAGGGCCCCAATTTATTAAAAAATAAAAAACTTCACATTTATATCTTAAGAAACAGTTTATAAGTTTTGAAGTGTGGGAATTGAAATAGCTATAAAAAAAATAGTTTAAAGAATCAAAGTTGTGGTAATTATTCAATTTAAAATATATTCTACAATTTTCATCATATAATATTGACATAAAACTGTTTGAAATGATAATATTAAACATTAAAACCTTTATATTAAGTGAATATTCAAAAAAGAAAGTAGGTAAGTAGTAAAGTAGTAATAAAAGTTACTAGAAACCTACATAATATCTTTTAATAGATTTATTAATACTCAATGAAATAAGACTCTAAGTCTCCAACCAACAGTATGCCTATCTTCTAAAAAGGGGTCCTAAAATTTTTTTATTTTTTCGCTCAAGACTTTAAAGGGCCTCCGGCTCTGTGTATACTAGACACCCTATTCCATGTATAATATATACAGAGTAGTACAATGTACTTAATACATATAGTATATTTACCAGGGTTCCCAACTTTTATTGCAGTTGACCACATTCCTCGAAAAAAGTGGACAAACCAAAAGAATCATATTATTAAAATTCATAAAGATGATTATCATGTGCAACAAAATCACGTTATGTAGATAGCAACGAGTCGTGTGTTGAAAAATAATGATACAATAATTTATACAATAATATTAATAAAAAAATAAAATAATTCTTTTATAATTTCAATTCAGAATTTCAAAAAAGCACTCTAGAATTGATTTTTTTTGATAATTATTATATTAATAAATAATACTCAATAACTAAAGTCATAAATTAAAAAAAAGAATATTATAATGCAGTTTATTCCAATTGATCATTGATCTGTAAAAAAAATTGAACCATAATTTGAACCACACAAGTCTACGGGTCAAAAATAAATTTTAATATATCGTAAACCAATATTTTTCAAATTTTTGTAAAAAAATGGTAATGCAAATATCAATCCTACAATTTAAAAAAAGTGCGAATTGACATTATACAACGTATTACACATTGTATACGTTTTACGTCTAAAATGGTACGGTTACACTTATAAATATGGGTATCAGGGATTGATGTATCATTGTATACCTGTATATTTATAAATTATGTTAATACAATTATATACCCATTCATAAAATTTCTATCAATAGTTAAAGCCTGTTTGAAACAATATTCAGCCTAAATGTATAGTTTTATTAAAAATACTTGTAATTTGCAAAGTCTTCAAATATACATTAATGTTAATGGTTAATTCATAAAACGTTTTTGTGATAATTTTGAAAAAATAATTGAACCAATTTGTTACCATTTCCAATATGATAAAAAAAAATTTTTCATTTTTTTTTTTTTCTAATACTGCAAATTTGAATCAATATGAATGATTAAAAATAAATTAAATTCTGGATGAAACTTTGATGTAACAAATTATATACTTGACATAACATTTCCAACAAAAACCACTGATAATTATCATTAAGATTATAATCTTTAATTAGTTTGAATAAAACATGACCCACTTTTTCCGTAATAAATTTTAGAAAAGTATATTTTTGTAAATGCGATTATAATTAATAGATAATTTGAGATTGTGGAAAATTTGTTAGTTTTTTTTTCTCTTTTTATTTTTAATAAACAAGAACGAAAGAAATGTTACCTTGATATGCTCTTTTCTAGAATAGTGAAATATTCCAAAATCAAACCATACATCCGGGTCTTTAGTATCTCTGTCCAGTCTCTAAATGTAAAATATAAAAAAATAAATATAAACTTTCCAATCGTTTCATATTAGATCCCCAATTAAAAAAAAATTACTCAGGAATCTTTTTAATTTTTTTTGAATTTAACTATTGAAATATGATAAATTTGGATAGTTTAATATTTTATGGTTTAAAACAAAATCAACTCTGTCGTCTTGATCAAGAAGTTGACCTTTTTCATAGTTTTTATAATGAATTTTGTTAATTTTCAAAAAATGTATAAATTTTAATAGTAAAATATTTACATCTTGATGATATGAAAGAGCTAATTCACACTTTTTTTGGTGTTCAGCTTCACATGCGAAATTTTTCATCTGTTCACTTGTGGTAATGGGTTCAGGGATAGGTATTGATTCCTCGATAGATAACATTTCGTTTAATGCTTTGTGCATTTTATCTACTAAATATACATGTAATTCTGCAACAAATTTCTAATAAAAAATATAAATATTTTCGTTTCATTTATACGTGTAATTCATCTTCATTCTCTATGTTAGTGGTTTGACCAAATGTATGCCTAATTACGTTCACTATAGTATATTTCAATTGTTCTCGAAATGCATAGTGTTTTCCTGATGAATTTAACTTGTAAATTATATTTTCACGCCTAAATTATAAACTATTATTATAATGTTAACTATATTATAATATATCTATAATTATAGATCATTATCATATCACCCAAATTTCTATTTTATTTATTTTATAAAAATTTTCATATTTTAAGTCAATGAGAGGGAACTCCATGATACATATGTATGCGTAATAATAATCTGGAAAGTACAATAAAATATTATAATTTTGTAAAGTTTTTTTGTGGGCTTCAACTTACCTTCAAACGGAACTGTTAATAAAAATAGATAATGAAATTATCAATCGAAATTCGTATCAAATGTAAAAATGAGATTAAACATGCATGAACTTACCTTTCTTCTATATTATCGTAAGTTTCATCTCCATCAATTAAACTTTCTTCATTTACGAGAAGACTAATTTAATAAATAATATTTAAAATGTAAATATTAGTACCTATATTCGTCCAATATCTGATCTGCAATAAGTTTAATTTGATTTTCATAATTTTTGATACTCTAAAATTCGTTATATATATTAGAGTGTTAACTTTTTTATCGAATTTTAGAAATTAATAAAATACACCCCTGTATGACATGAGAAATGCCTTCTAAATTAACACTATAATTTTTGTTTCACATATAATGACAAAAACACAGGCCCACTAGTGGCGGATTCAAGGGGGTGCAGAAGGTGAATTTGCCCCCCCCCCTAAATTTAAAAAAAAATTAATTAATGTTTTGTAAAATAACTGAAAAAGGTTTTAATTTATTAAAACAATATAGATGGCGCATAACATTACATGTCATTACATGAACAATTAATCATGTGACTTGAGGCCTTTTGTTACATGCACATCTATAATTGATAATTTTATAAAGTAGTATCTTGATTTAGTCATGTTCGATTACTTAGAATTTTACTTAGATTTATTTGGAAACAATTTTAAGCCAAAAATATTTTTTGCAAAAGATTAGAAAGAATTCGCAGAATAATATGAATTATTTTTACCATGCATATCATTAGATAAAGATCTCAAAGCAGAATATACTAAATGGAAAAAAAAAAAACTTGATTCAAAGACCACTATCATATTAATCTTAATTTTCTTTTGTTAACATTTGCGTACAGAATTTTAAAAATAATTGTTATCCATTATTTTAATTTATTAGACAGAATCCTTACTTATATAATATACTATGCAATATTTGTTTGTGTGTTACCTTTTATTTCAATAACTACCAGTCTTAAAATTTTATAAAGTCCAAATTTCAAGTTTCAAGTTTTTTTCCGGGTGTTAGCAAAATAAATTTCAACCTCCAAACTCAAATCTTACGGGTTAAAAAACCCAATTGTTGTTTTTTTGAAAATCAAACAAATTCGAGAATTTTCGAGAACTGTGATACGGATTTTAAATATTATCATAAACTTAAATTTAAAAAATTGTTATCTTCAGGGCCAAAACCCCAAATTACCCTTTTTTTTTAATGAAAATAGCTATTACCCTTCTTTTTTTATGAAAACAGCCCTAGAATTTCAAAAAATTTACAGGTAGGTACAGTTGTATCATGTTAACACACACAAAAAATTTCAATCTGAATAAGTGACGACTTCACGGTCAAAAAAATATTTTAGTAGTCATACATTTTTTTTTCCGAAATATTTTATTAAAACAAAAAATGTGAAATAATTAACAGTCCGAAAATTAAAAAAAAAAACTATTCTGATAGAGCTTATTCCAGTTTTCATAAATACAAAATTTCAACCTCAGATCTACGCATTCCCGGTGAAAAATAATTTTTAATATATTTTCAACCATTATATTTCAAATTTATTTTATATTCGATTAAAATAAAAATTGAAAATGTAAATATTGATCCTACAATTTCAAAAAACTGTACATTGAACGTCTAGCCCTGAACGACGATCTGCAACTAGTTGCACTGTATTTATATTTAAATAAAACACCTTTTCAGAATTTTCAACCTCGAAAGGATAAGCAGGACGATCAGGAATTATTTCTGATATTCTAATATAATTATAGCAATGCATGAAAAAAGGTCACGTTTTGTTGATTGCTTCGATTGTCCTTTTTTTTACTAAAGGACGACTTAATGTAATATCTATTGACACATAAGTTTTGTTTTCGTTAAAAATTTGACCTTCGGTATTATAACCTGAGCCGTCATCAGTAATATCCGCTTTATTTGTAGACTATTGATAGAGTTAATATAAAATAAAAAACTGAATACTTTAACATCTTTAACACTTTGTTTATCCTTATCTTTCTTTGATTTTGGAAAAGGAGAATTTCCATTTTTATGAGATAGTGAACTCACAATTTTGGTTGCATTTTCAAGAATTGTTTTCTGTTGTGTCTAATATAATAAATTCAATCATAAATTCATAACTTTATAAATTCATTACAGTTTTAGTATACTCCTGTTCATTAAACCCACACACTCGAAAATAGCCTCGTAGATATGTAACTATAATATTTAACTGTTAATACAATATTGGATAAAATTACCTCCAGGGTACAAAAGTGGCGTCATATCAATATATGCTACTCCGTGATATGATACATTTATTTCATCATCTTTTTTGCTTTTTCCAGGTGCAGCCGCACTTACTCTAAATATTTCCAGCGGAAATAGTCGATATTTTGCGATATTGTCCGACAAACTAAATTATAGTTTTAATATAAATAATTTTAAAATTATAATTATAATTGACAATATATACTTACGTTTTAGTGCATTCCTCGTCCATATACTTGCGTTGTTCGTTATTCCATGTAACATGCGATTTTTCGACTTCTACTTCTTCTCGAAATTTAATGAAGGATTTGTCATTTTGACCAACCTGTGATTTTTCGTCTTCAAACGATAAAAACCTACGTATGAATTATTTATGAAAAATTAAATAAATTTACGAATTATTCATATAAACAGCGTTCCCCATAATCTTTCCATTTCTGCAATTCCAGCGTTTCAATTGTAATGATTTGTTGCGTGAAGTCAAAGGAGGTTCCAAGTGTCCTTCGTTAAATATTAATAAATTTTCTTTCTAATTTAATCTCATGAATTAACTTAAATTATTATACGTCATTAAAAATGAAAGGAAACGCTCCGACATAATAAAAGTTTCCAGTACTGTTGACCCAAGCATCTGGTGGAGAAAACAATGATTCAAGAGTTAAAGAAGCAATGCACACTTTAGATTCCAAAAGTTTTTCGGAAAAAATGGATTCTCGTACACTGATTTTCACTTTAGCTGTTGACTAAAATATGAAATTATGAATTTTACTCTATATGAATTATGAAACCACAATATCGACTATTTTGGTAATATCATTTGTTACATTGTCAACTCGATGTACTTGCAGTGTCATGAAATGTTCCGTTTCGCAAGAATTTATTAAATTTATTAAATCAACTACACACTGATACATCAAAACAGTTTTTTCATCTTTTTGTTTCTTTTCTTTTGGTAAGATTTCGATAAAATTTACTAATAAATAAAAATTAAAAATAGCCAGAAATTACGTATTATTGGAAAATTGCATATTTCATCAATTTCTTTGGAAGTCGGCTGAAAATGCAAATAAGAATTAAAATTTATGTGACACGGTTCAGATTTATGAACTTCTATTTTCGGACTCTCTCCCAAAATTCGATCTCCAAATTCTGATTTTACAATCATATTCCAGTTGTCCGATTTTGATCCAATCTAATTGTTATTTAATTATTCGTAGGTTTTAATATTTTTACTATATTGTTCACAGTTAACAGTGAAATTGTAATGGCGGTTTCGCTACCTTCAATGTCAGAATCCTTTAATTGGCCTTCTGTAGTCATTATATTTTTGTTTGTTTACTTTTTCTATGTTACACTTGTTTATGCAATTTAAGTTAATATTAATATTACAATTTAAGTATTAATATTGCTCAACAACCATTTTCAATTAATCACTTCACTTTTCCTTTATGTTTTCATTTAAAGGTTAACCTTTATTTCGCGATCCATTGCAATGTTCCAAAATTTCAAAATTTTTCAGAGATTGTTAATTGTATACATCTTATCAGATCAATCTACAATATCTATTAATAATGTTTCGGAAGAAAATGAATATTGATGATTTTTTTGTCCCATTTTCAATTTGTTATAAAACTACAAATTGGACAGTCACAATTATTAACACTCATGTTTAAAAATAGTAATTATAAAGTAATACAAGTTACAATAATAGGGTAAATACAATTAAAACCAATGTTCCTAAAATTGACAATGTAGGGTTCCTAATAAGTTTTACTATTATGAATAATTTCATTTCGCACCAATAAATTTACTGTTACATGATTTGCCCGTTTTAAATTAGTATTTCTTAACCATTTTTATTCTTATAAACGAGGTACTTGAAGAATATCAAGATAAAATCTCTGATAATAAAATTTAACCATCAAAAAGTAATCAGACCACGAAATAAAAAGTCCAATTTTCGTAGAGAAGTCGAATTATAATGATGTTTATGAAATAATTTCTGTTAATTCAATTTTGAATAAAATCTCACACACGAAAAACTGTGTTAGAAAATGGCATTTTTAAAACTCTACGCCTCTTAAATAAATGGTGGCAGACAGATTTTTAGCTAAATTATTTTAAATAAGGACTCAGCAGATATCAGTATTTTCAATTTTTTTATCAGACATTATCATTTCTGTTATGCAAAATCATTGTACAGTCTAAGTCCTTATTATAGGAATTGAATATATTGAAATTCCGTTAATATAAAATTTTTCCTTAGTAACACTCTTGTTAACGAATTTAATTTTTTTAAATAGAAACCATTAAATGGTCATATTTCTTATTATAGGTTTTTGAATAATACATGACAAATCATGCTCAACGCGGTTCATGAAAAATTTTATACATTTGGAAGTATAGTATTTACAGAAATATTATAAAGTTAAAAAATTATATTTCCGCAAAGATAATAACAATTTCTAATTAACGTAATCTAATTTAAATAAATTAATATCTATTAAATGTGATAAAAAAATAAAATGAGCAATTAAGTTGGTTTATCGTAGTCATTAAAAATAGATTATAGTTTTAGAGATAAAATTTTTGGTTCATACAAATACGTTATCATTATCAAATTACATATGATCTCAGAAATAAATTTGACAGAAATAATTTTTTATTAATTTGTAAAATCAAGACCGTTTTAACAGATAAAATGAGTAAAACAGAAATTTGGAAAGATTTAATTATAAAAATAAAACATGTAAGCAAAACATAATCTGATAAAAATCAATATAATAAGAAGCAGACAGGAAACAATGAAAACGCCTTCCAACGTAAACAATTGATTTAACATGGATAAAAAGATGCCAATAAAATTTAAAACGATTGGTGGGTTCGGATTTGTTGTATTGGTTTCTATAGAAGGTTGAATTATTTTTTTTTGTATTTCAGGTTGGTGTTTTTCTTTGTTGTAGTAAGCCTTTTGTCGTTCATAAATATTTTTAGAACGTTCCTTCAGTGTATTCATGTTGTCATTGACACTGTTTAATTCTACATAAGACTTAGAATCTGATGTACTTGGTTGATCTGAAACTATATATATAAAGTCAATAAAAACAGAAAGCAACTTACCGTTTTTATCTAATTTTTCTTCAGCCAATTCAGTCTAAAGTAAAAACAATACATTTTATAACCTTTCAAAAATTTTACAATTGATGCGTGAGAAAAAATGAATGGAATGAAGAGACAAAATTGTTTTTTTAATAGTTATTCTGAACCTAATGTTCGTGGACCCCAAGAGTCTATATAAAAATTTTGGATTCTAGCAAAATTTACATTTTATCAATTTTTTTTATTAAAAATGATGACAATGTTACATCACTGTCAAGTATGAAATTCTTATTATTAATACAGAAAAATAAATGAGAATTCAAATATATTTAGTACAGAATATTGCATCGTTTTCTCAACAAAATCTTTATTCTCCCGTATAAAAATTATTTGGGAATGTATTCTTATTTTATAAAATTTTAAGTTAGCTTTACAGTAGGTAAGAGGTGACAAAACCTTTTTTGGCATTAAACCCCATTTTGAATATATAAATTCTATGGACCCAAAAAAGTTTAATATAAATAATACTTAATTGTTAACTTAACTTAAATGAATACATAAATAATTTAATTTGATATTATTTAGTTTCACTTGAAGTCTTGTTTATATTCTTACTAGATTAACTGTTATATACTATGTACAAACAGGACCTAGCTATGACGAGGGCACATTTTTATTATACCAAAATAATAAAATCATGTTGAAAATCTAACTTAAAAATCCTACTATTCATAATTGATAATGATCAATCCTTTAAAAAAGTGATACTGCTTAAACAATATGTCTTGGGAATGGTAAATAAAATGTTTCGTTAACCTCCACGAACCGAATAATGTCATAATTTTTCACGGTCCAAATATTTACCATAAACATCCCAGGGTCCATGTGGACCATTTTAGCGACCACTGCTGTATTCCAATCCATAGCATATACAAAAAATTGAAAAGATAAATAGAGTAAATAAATTGAGAATAAAAACTCTTATCTTGAACCATTATGAAAAAATTTCAATATTTTCCGAAATTTTTAAAACTCTTTAATTTCATTAACTTTTTTTACGTCTAAATCAATAAAATAACCGTTATCGCCATTTTGGCGGCAGCTTCTTGAGTTTCATTTTTCATGGAAGCGTACAATTTTTTATTTTTGATGGGTAACAACAAACTACAAACCGAACCACAAACCTTGCATTTATAATTAATTGACCTAAAACATATATAGAGATTTACTTAATATAAGTAAACTTTTTTGCCAATGAAATACGCATTTTACTAGAAAAATTCAAGGCACCTATAGCTCCAGGAGATTCAGTATTCATAAACCCCATTATAGCTAATATGGCAGTTCGAGCTAATGTTTAAATAAAAAATAAAGATACAAAATTACTTGACCAAGAAGGTTGCCAAGATTCAGGATGGTGTACAGAGATACTTAGACAAATTTTTGTATTTGTTTCAAACCTTCCATTATCCTATTAACAATAAGATGACAAAAAAATAGTAATACCGTTGAAAACATAAAACTAGGTGGTTTCATTGGATATTCTGTAGGAAAATTGATTCTTCCATGATAAATTCCTCCATCATAATCTGAATCCATTAATCCTCGAAAAGTGAAATGCCATTCGAATAAATTGTCCTGTGGGAATTATAAATTTTTAGAAAAATAAAAAAATACATTAACGGGCGTAGCATAAAATTGTTCTGTTGGATCTGACATTTCTTTAGCTTCTCTCATTAGCCTTTTCACGGCTAAATTAATAAAATACATATTGTATAAAAACAATAAGATGATAATTTCACTACAGTAAACCCGATAAAAAGAGCATTTTAAGATACACATTAAATTACATTTTAAAAAGTAGACTATAAATAATAAAAATCACCTGCATTTTTCAAATTAAATGACATAACAATTTTGGTTTTCAATCACCAATAAAATTAGTATTGTAATTATTTAACTTTTTGTATATCCAAGGAAATTCTATAACTTTATAAATAAACTAAATTTATAATGCTAGCATTTCCATTTGTAATAAATGTCGCAATTTACTAAAACTTGTATAAATGAGATTTACTAGAATTACGTGTTTAAAAATTTAAAATAAACTTAAATTTGTTGTTTTTTAAAAACGTGAAATATTTATTTATTTTCAATTATTTAAAATTCTTGAAATGTTGTACATGATTGGTTTGGGACTTGGAGGCATACAAGATATTAGTATTTCATCTGCGAATGTGATTCGTAAATGTCAGCATGTTATCTTGGATTATTACACATCACTTTTACCAGATACCATGTACGGTTCATGTTCAAAGCAAGATTTGGTTTGAATTAAAATTTTCTGTAAATTTCATTATTAGGAATCTTTTCTAGAGACAAAAATTATCATTGGATATAGAGAAAATTTTGAAAATGAATCCGGTAATTTATACGGAATACACTCCGCGACAAATCTATAGCACATTTAAAATTTTGATGATACTTCCAAATTATCTTTAAAAAGTAAAATTTATTACATTACGAAATCTTCTAAGTGTCATTTAAATATTTATTTTACTGTCGAAATTATAATATGGTAAGTAAAAAAATAATGACTAAATATCGAAAATATAAGTATTTCATTGTGACAAAACTATAGCACAATTATTATTTTAAAGTTTTATTTTTGATAAAATGATAAAAATATATAATATAAATACTGTTTAATAATGCGTGTGGCCACCATGTTTCTTTATAACCTCAAAAATCGTGTCGTCCATGCTAGAAATGAGAGTAGAAATGGTAATTGCTGGTATGGATGTCCAGACTTTTTCAATTGCCGTTTTTAACTTATTTAAATTTCTATATTGTGTGCCATTCTTATATATCATGTGAGAAAGAACTGCCCATAAATTTTCAATAGGATTTAGATCTGAAGAGCATGTCGGCCATCCCAAAACATTCAACCTCTTTGAATTTAGCCACCTTTTTGTTTCTTG
>LWCA01000760.1:0-18842 GCA_001642005.1 Intoshia linei | reverse complement strand
TAATTGTTTTGTCTGAACTTTAAGAACCATCTTTGAGTTTTTCGTATGTTGATAACATCTTTGCCATAAACATTACATACATTTTCATTAGTTTCCTCCGATACGGTATGCTCCATATGAAACTCATAAAGTAAAATATGTCTGATATGACCATCATAATCATCCAATTATAACTCATAAAGTAAACTATCATAATCATCCAACTTGTTTCTCTAAATACGTATTAAAAATATGTTTGTCATCGGAAATTACTCTTTCATCGAATACACATTTTTCTATATTTCGTAAAAATAAAAAAATAACGCACTTACAATAAATATTCGTAAAGATATGATTTATAATAAAGTTACAATAAAAACGACATTACTTATGAAACGACCTAATATTTTTCTCACGCATATATTCATATATCATAGAGACTTTCTCGGGCAGATAGGAATTTTATATTGGTTTTAACATATTGTAAATAAGTTTCTTATTATTAATATTTACACAAAATAGCTACATTTTCAAAGTACTTCGAGGAATGCCACAAAATAATTTCCAAAATGCTTTAAATATTGTCAACCTTTTTGCTCGGTGCAGTAGATACATACCTACATAACACTAATAAACCTTGGGGTAAATTGATGACTTTTTTATGGTTCAGTTAGTGAATTTAAGATAAGAATGAATAGTTCAGTCTTGTATTGAAATGGCACTCTCTGGCGGATAAAGTCTCATCAGAGTTGATTAAAGAATGCGAAACCCAATGTAAATATAAAATTACCATTGTCTTTTCCTTTTACCGTAATGAAACTTACGAATAGTATTAAAAATATATCTAAAAATAAATTTCAATAAAAACTTGGTTTTCTGAAACTATTTAACGCGAAGGAATTAAATATCCTATATAATTAACATATTCTGGGATCATGTTAAATCATATTAAAAATAATTATAATAAAATGTGTTAATAAAAAATAAAGCTACCTTGATGAAACTTTATTAATATTGGTTAATTATAACAGTTACATTTTTTAAATCGTTAAAGTATTTAAAATACATTACTTTTAAATTATTTATGTATAATATACATTGTATATATTTTATTATGTAATATATTTGATATGAACACTGGACACGAAAAAAAAAGAAAAAAGAGAGTCAGGGAATTATTAGATATTATCGAATTAGATACTAGCTTAAAAACTATTATGATTATTAAATTTTACCAAAAATTTTCATTTTCTTTTTTCAAATAAATTTACGTAAAGTAAATATGAAATACTTTATTACATTCAACAATATTTATATAAACTTGTCGATATAATATATGTTAAAAAATTAATTTAACACGTATGAAATAACATTACAATTGTATTTATTGTACTTATATTCGAAAATAAAAATCGGAATGTGACGAATATAAATCTTTGACGTTATCAAATTGACATGGTCACTGACCATTGGTCAGTACATGAAAAATAATATCACTTATACTAATTTAAATTCTAATGTTACGTATAAGTACAATGTACTTAGTACATATATGTGCTTAGCACATTGTGCTACCCGGCCAAAAAAATCCTACTTTATTTATGAGCTTTTGAAAAATGAAATACAGTATAACCTCTGTTATTCGCCCGGTTAATTTTAATTTATATAGTACTTCCATAGTAAAATTCAATTATTCGCCCAAAATTTCTGATGAAAAATATATAAATATCAAATTTTATATGTAATAAATTAAATGTTTTATTTTAAACCCGTTTCATATAGTCGTATATTCATACTGTATCTATATTTACAAAGTTAATATCGATCAATCCAGAATCTTACAACCAAGTAATTAATAACTCTAAAAGAATATATAATTTACCATGTTGTAGCTTCTGTTAAATTAAACTGTTTAAAATACTACACATATAACTGTAACTAATTAACAAGTGATTAATTATGTGATTAAATAACTAATTTAACCAAAATAACCTACTTTGATAATCGGCAATATCAATTAAAATTGTAATTGTAATTTTTTTTATTAATGGTTAATTTAAAAACAAGTTTTTTTCATTGCTTATACCGGAAACATACATTTTCTATTATTTCTATTTTAAATAAATTTGCAACGTTCATTATGAATAATGATAAAAGAATGAAATACACTCGATTTACTAACAAAGAAAAATATAGAATAATAAAATATTCACAAGAAAATATATTATGTCCCCATGATCAATTGTCACCTATTTTCTCGACCATTTAAAAAAAAAACATAAAAAAGAGATCAATAACTGATTATTTAAAAAGCAAGGATAGAATTGTACATAGGATATTTAAAGGAAATGGGAATTTAAAAAGAGAATATACATTAAAATATGAAGAAGTAGAACGCAAATTATTGATTTATATTGAAAAATTAGAAATAAAAGGAATGATATTAACTGATTTGATATTAGTAGAAAAAGCGAAAATGTTGGTACAAGAATATAACAACAGACTTAAAATGTTCGCAAGGGTGGCTAGATAAATTTAAGAGGAGAAACGCTTTAAAGTTATAGTACATAGTATACAATGTAGCAAACTTTAATTTAAAAATTCATTAAAACCATTAATTGAAAATGTATTCATAAACATAATTATGGATCATGGTATAATATACACTGTATATTCTCTATATTTATATATTGTCAACACATGATTCTTCAGTGTCATCGAAAAGTTGTGATGCACTATCAATTTGGTTATCTACATTTATTGGATAAAAGTCTTGCTGTCTTTTTTCAAATTTGCTTTTTATGTGATTCAAGACGATTGATATTACAAATAATACTAAAAGTATCAAAAAACCACCTCCAGCCAGACAGTAGTGCAGCAGAATATATTTATTCTAAATTTTAATTTAATAATACATTTTAATTGTAATTTTAAGTAAATTGAAAATACAGATTAAGTGTACCATTTTTTAGAATTTATACATTTTCGTCAATTTCATGGTTGTTCAACATAAAATTGTAAATCCTTACTTATTTTTGACCCTCACTCACCATATGTTTATAGTACAAACTTTGTACCACCATGAATTAATGCATCAATGTCAAACAAAGTGTAAAATTAAAATTTTAATGCTTATTCTACAATTTCGAGCGACCGGAAATAAAATTGTACTAGAAATTTATTGACTATTCAATAGTGATCATTTAATAACAGTTACGTAGCATCATAGTGTACGACACGCACCTTAAAAAAATTGAAAAAATTATATTTTTCAATAAAATAACTAGTATAAATTAAGGTTCATTCTGATGACTGAAAAATAATTTTTCGTATAAAATGATAAATAATATTTATCTATAAAAGTTTAATATGTAAATCCATTTTAAAAAAAATCACAAAAAATTTAATATTACAAATCTTTACTTATATAATATGCTACGCAATATTTATTTGTGTGTGTGTTACCGTTTATTTCAATAACTACCAGTCTTAGAAATTTATAAAGTCCACATTTCAATTACAGTTTTTTTCAAGGTGTTAGCCAAATAAATTTCAGCCTCCCAAACTCACATCTTACGGGTCAAAAAGCCCAATCGTCCTTTTTTTTTGAAAATCAAACAAGTTCGAGAATTTAAAAAAATATATACTCTAATACGGATTTTAAAATCATAAACATTATCATAAATTTAAATTTAAAAAAATAATATCTTCAGAGCCAAAACCACAAATTACCCATTTTTTTTATGGAAACAGCCTAGAATTTAAAATAGGTTGACATTTAAGTTTACAGGTGGTACAGTTGTATCTTGTTAACACACACAAAAAGTTTAAATCTGAATAAGTGGACGACTTCACGGTCAAAAAAAGCATTTAATTTTCATATATTTTTTTTCCGAAATATTTTATTAAAACAAAAAATGTGAAATAATTAAAGGTCATATATTTTTTTCCGAAATATTTTATTAAAACAAAAAATGTGAAATAATTAACGATTTGAAAATCATAAGCAAATGTTAAACAAAAAAATTAAGTGGAATAATTCACTTTAAAGTAAAAAGTAATGTGATATGATGGTTCCACCTGAAACAAATTTGGGAACCACTCCTTTAAAGGATTGATAATAGTGAATAGTAGGATTTTTAAATTAGATTTTCAACGTGAATTTATTTTTTCCTTTAAAGAATTGATAATAGTGAATAGTAGGATTTTTAAGTTAGATTTTCAATAGTAATGTCATATGATGGTTCCACCTGAAACAAGTTTGGGAACCACTTGTTTATGGATAATAGTGAATAATAGGATTTTTAAGTTAGATTTTCAACGTGAATTTATTTTTTGGTAGAATAAAAATGTGCCTCGGCAGAGCTAGTTGCTGTTTGTACGTAGTACATAACAGTCAACTTAGTGTATATGTAAAATTACATTGCTATTGTTTATATTATCTTTAATTGTGTTAATTTTTTCTTTCATGTCTGAAAATGTTTCTATTATTTTTCCTTCAACTTTGTTTACAATTTCGCTGTTATTTATAACGACTTTTTGAACCATATCCAATATATTACCTGTTATTGATTTATTTTTGTTCTCATCAGTTTTATCAGTATTGACTACCTTCAATTTGTTTAAACTTTTCTCGATTTTAGTAACCTAAAGAAATATGCAAATGGGTGGTCCAAACCGTGGCCCGCCACATCAAATTGTGCTGCCCTCGAAATTGTTCAGTAATATATTTTGAAAAACAATGATTTACACCAGTGTTTCTCAAACTTTTTTGAGCATTCACCCCCTGTGACACATATTTTTGTTATATTCACCCCCAATAAAACAATTATTATGACATGTCATAATTGTGTAGGAAGACACAATTTGGACTTATAAAATGTACTGAATTAATTAAATTTGATTACACATGATGTCTTCACGTGATGACATCATTTTAAATTTTTGTTGTTTGTTTCAGGAATCATAAATAATGCATGGTATTTTCAATATTTTCATGAGAGTAATCATGTTTAAATCTACGTTGTAGATACCACTATCATTCAGAAATAAAAAAATATAGTAATTGTGATTGCCATAATTCATTTATTGATAAGAATATCAATTAGATGAGCAACTTTAAAAAAAAATTTTATTTTGAAATTTGGTTAAACTAAATGTATGAAAAGGTTAAGTCAATTTTGTACACGAAACATCTACATTTGGTTTTTTCTTTTGGAATCAGAAAAAGAGATTTCTATATAAAATTTTCATAAAATTGGATTTTTTAAAAAAATATTGGTAAAAGGTGATTATTTCCTTAAGGGTTGATAAAATTGGGTTTTTTTTGGGATCTGATAGAGAGATTTTTTTTCTTAAGGGTTGGTAAAATTTTGATTTAATCACATATTTGACTAAATGGAATAAAATATGTTAAAAATTTATCATTGACTATAGGCTATACGATAGGGGTGTTCCAAAATTTTATAAATTAGCCTAGTTTATTAATTAATTTACAAAAACTAAAACATAACTACAGGATCCCATCGTAACATTCCCGTAAATAAAGTTATATTTTAGTTTTTGTAGAACATTTTTGTATGAAATTTTTAAAATGGCGAGCTCTTCCACTAAAAATTTTCAAAAATTTTTCTTCTTTTCACGATTATATTAAAACTATCACACGTAACTTTATCAGTATTTGGACCATGAAATTTTGAAAAAAAGTATAAAAAATCACACCCCTACTATACAATATACAATAGGCTATTCACCCACAATCATCTAAAATTTTAGTATTCACCCCCTCATAAAACTATTCACTTCTTGGGGTGCACAGTCACCCCAATGAGAAGCACTGATTTACACAAATATTATAATTACCATAATAACTAGCATTAATTTAAATTTTTTAAATAGTCTTTCTGACAAATTGTTCTCAATTTCTTACTTTTTGTACTTTACAATAATAATTCTAACTTTTGGGACTTTTTTTACTATTATAACTTTATAAAATACTAATTATATTTTTAATTGGCGTAGTATTAATATCACGAATCGTGATTCACGATTTTCGTAGTAATTTTTTGATTAATCTGTAAACGTTTTATTTTTATATATATGACTTATAGTATAAGTCCAATAATATATGTTAAGTTAAGATATGTATAAGTTATACTTGCCTTTGGATTATAATTTCTAATGTTGCGTTTCGCGAAATTTGTAAAATTTATTTTTTGGCGCTCACTCGTCATGTGTTTGGACCACCAAACATTAATATATTATTATGAAACAAAATGTAAACGTTAAATTTTTAATATTTATTATACAAATTCGAGCTACCAGAAATACAAACGTATTTGTGGTCGCTTTATTAAATGTAAAATTACATTGCCATTGCTTATCTTATCTTTAATTGTGGTATTGTTTATCTTCACTTGGTTTAAACTTTCCTCGGTATTAATAACCTAAACAAATCATCAAACTACGGTGTAAAACTCTGACAATGATATTTTAAACATCTTAATCTCGTGATACCTTTTAAGCCTTGGATAATCTTACTTCACCATGTTCACAGTCTCGGACTTTAATGTTGATAAATTTAAAATCTTTATCAGATTGTGTATTTTTTTATTATTCTAGGACGGTTTTGAATTTAAAAACAAAGAACCATTGAGGTTTTTGATTTTTAAGGACTCAATTTCTGAAAGTAAAATTTGCGATAAAACATAACTCAAAAAACTGTAATAGAAATATGGGATTTTTAAATATCGTTCCTCTTACTTTCTTAAATAAACTGGAACAGACGAATAAATAAACATTAATGTAAGGATTTTATTGAATTAAATAATTGAATATTGAAATTAAAATTGTATATTTATATAAATTTAAAATAAATTTAACTTGCTTAGTATCATTTTGAATATATTTGAATTTAAAATACCAAATTTGGGTATATAACTTATCAAAAACAGAATGGAGGTGAAGGATTTTAATGTATGACCACCTGTCATTGACCACTAATCAAGAATTTAGTTACTTCAACATACAATTCAAACTCAAAGCAAAAAATATTAACAATATAGCAAACTTTAATTTAAGATTTCATTAAAAACATTAATTGAAAATTTATTCATAAACATATTGTATGGATCATGTATATATTCTTATATTTATATATTGTCAACACATGATTCTTGAGTGCTGCCGGTACTATCGATAGACTGCGACACACTGTCAATTTCGTTACCTATATCTATTGGATAAAAGTCTTGATGTCTTTTATCAAATTTACTTCTTTTTTGATTTAAGACGATTGATATTACAAATACTACTAAAAGTACCAAAAAACCACCACCAGCGAGACAGTAATGCAGCGTACGATATATATTCTAAATTTTAATTTTATAAAGAGAAGCAAATTGAATATATAGTGACAAATTAAAACTTAAGTGTACCATTTTTTTAGAATTTATACATTTCCATCAATTTAATGGTTGCTCAATATAAAAATGTAAATCCTTACTAATAGCTGTTGAAAGTTGTCTAATTCATCTGTCTGTGTAACAATTTATAAAGAAAAATAACGATCATAGAAATTTCAAAAACAAAAATTCTGGGAAAAATTTTAAAATAATAACTATTATCATAAATTTCAGCCTTATAAACTTGCATCTTCTCGGCCAAAGACAGAAATTATTCATTATTTTCAAAAATTAAAAAAAAGTTCAACAATTTAAAAAAATTACACCTAACTCATTTCAAATTAACTAGTCAACAAATTACATACAAAAAATTTAATTTCACAAAATTGTGCCTTCAGGGTCACAAAAGGAATTTTCTATTTAATCTTTTTGTAGGAATTATATAATAAAATGTAGTAAAAAAAAAGTTAACATTTATATAATTATTATTAATGCTCTTAAAATTTAAAAGAAGATTTTCTGGTACAGTTCATTTTTAGTGCATTTGTGTGTTAATTTACATACTTTAATATTTACATACTGTATATATTCTTATTATCCTTACTTATATAATATGCTACGCAATATTCGTTTGTGTGTGTTCTAATTTATTTCAATAACTACCGGTCTTAGAATTTTATAAAGTCCACATTTCAATTACAGTTTTTTCCGATGTGTTAGCAAAATAAATTTCTACCTCCCAAACTCACATCTTACGGGTTTTCGGTGTTGCCAAAAAAACGTATTTCTGGTCGCTAAATTAAAAATGTAAAATTACATCAACTTTGTTTAATGTTGTAGCATTTTGAGGAGCATTTTCTTTAATTTTAGGAATTTTTTCTGTTATGCCTGATAATTTTTCTTTTATTTTTCTTTCAACTTTGTTTACAATTTCACTGCTATTTCCATTTACATTTGTAATTATGGCCAATACCTTACTTGCCATTGATTCATTTATAGTCTTATTATTTTTATTAGTATTGACTGTCTTCTCTAGGTTTAAACTTTCCTCGTTCTTAGTATCCTAAATATATCATCAAACGATTTAAGTGTCGGTAATAATTTTAAAGTTCATTTAAAAAAATTAACCACTATAATATGTAAGATTTACAACTCTTTCAATCTTATGTCTGCCTGATATCTGATATCTTTATATATTCTATACCCAAAATCTATGTAATTTTCAAGAATTTCTAAATTTTGACAAGAAAATATTATTAGTGTAATATCCATCAATTTTAAGTTTATATCAACTGAAACGTGTTATTTTTTTTATTGATAATTGCTACAAATTAAACATAAAATGGTAAAAAGAAAAGTAATATTCACAAGAAAAAAGACCAAAAGTATGGACACATTTTTAACATCAACTTATTAAGGATAAAAATTTGAAAAATAGTAATAAAAAAAATTAATCCAAAAATTTTTTGTAAAATATTATGCAATATATTTATTAAATCCTCAAATCCCCATCCAGTATAGATCAATTTTAAACTTTAGGGTCCTACAAATTTAATGAATCGCGTATAAACTTTAAAATTAAAAAAAAAAAAAATTTAATTTTTTATAAAATTGATCAAATTATTTTCACTGCTAATTAATTATATTAACTAAATTCACAAAAGTAACCAAATACAAATGTAATAAAAATTCTTGCGAACAAGATCATGCATTTCAAATGTCATAATTGTTAGAAAAAAACAGCAAGAAACCCTCTGTCCTATAAATTCTGTTTTTTATGAATTTTTGGGTAAAATAGGGTTTTATCGAGAAGGATTTCTGATAAACTGTGATAACCATGCCATTATATATACTCACAAATGTTACATATACTATTTATACGCATGAATTCACATTGTTACCACACCAATATTTTTTTATAAAGTTTATGTTTGTTGTTGAAAAATTGTATTAAAAGTTAGTTTAAAAAAGCAAAAAGTCAAGGGTTTTTTTGAGAGTTAGACAATTTCAAGCACATCATCTTGTTCGCAATAAAAAGTTTTATCTTTACCAGTTGGCTACTTTTGGTTTGTTTCGAAAAAGTGTTTTAGGACACACCTTAATCTACATGTATATTTTGATATTACAGTAATATCATTTGGCGAAGTATAGAATTGATGAGTTATAGAGTTGGCGAGTTGTGGAGAGTATACTGTATATTGTAAATATCTATGCAGTAGTTCGCGCTCAGAAAACTCAAATGCGCTTTTTTTTGTGTCATATTCGACCTGAATATTAATAAAATTGCTAAAACTTATCAAGCTAAAATTTCAAACATTAATTTTAATAAAAAATGTCATTATTAATTATTGCTCATTTTAAGACAATGCTTCCAAACTTATTGGTCGAGAGAAGTTAAATATCATCGTTTTATTTTTAATAATAATACACAAACATTTTTATTAAAATTTTATTATGGGTCGCAGCACTAAAAAAGTTAGAATCACTGCTTTACAATATAAGTTCCTATGCCTGACTAGAAGATTTATTATTATATATATTTAGTAATAGTATAAACTTTTAATATATTATACATAGTACTAACCAAAATTTTTAATTAATGCAAAGTGCGCGCTGTGATAAAAAAAGTTTGAGAATTACTGGACTAAAGTTTACAAATTTGATGAAATCATAAATAACTTTAACAGAACGTGAATTCACTCATTTTGGTTTGATATTATGACCTGCTCATTACCACATTTGATTGCTTTTTATTTGTTTTATCATCGTTCTTTTTATCTACATTTTTGTCTGGATTGTGTGTCGAAATTTTACTATTGTCTATTGGATAATCTTCACCCATCACTAATTTCTAGATGTACGCATAAATAGGTGTCGAAATATAATATTACTTTCCAATAATCAAAAGAAATGCTTTGAGTATACGCAACAAAAATCAAAATTATCAAAACTTGAACTAAATTTAAAATTTTCATTTTATAGACAGTTATATATTAATAATGTAATATATATTTATGTATCCATCTTACATATATCAACCTTCATTTTTGAATTAATACGTTGTTCTATTATAATTTAATGTCAATATTTACTCAAAGTTTATTATAGATATTTACTTGTTTGTATTATTTGGATTTAACGTTATGAATGTATAGGACAGTGCTTTCCAACCCATTTTGGTTGGCGACACACATTTTAATCTGAAAAGTTTTTGCGACACACCAATATACTAAAAATATACTATTGATTCGTTAAAACGAAATTTTTTCTAATAATAATCTCAAAATAAATGATATAAAATTATTGCTCCATTATAGATTAAAAATAACACTGCAACACTCCAAAAAGTATTTTTAAAAAAATTTGTTAAATTATTCAGACTAACACTATTAGACGATGTACAAAATTTAAATCAAATACACCGTGTAGTTCAAGTGTTATTAACATTTTAATTTGTTCATTCATAAAATATTAATTTATTATTTCTATATCAACTTCTCAAATACTCATATACAGTCTTAGTGATTGGATTTAGATTAAAATTGATTAATATTGTTAAAATTTACCTTATTGAGAAATTTATATTATTAAAATGTTAACTAATTTTAAAGAATGTTTATGTAATTCAGAAAAGAAAAATAGATTTTGTTTTTTTTGAAATTTTTAAATTGTGTTAACATGCTGTCTGATTATATGTGGTGAAGGAAATACATGAAACGTCAATAAATAAATTTTTTTTCGTTGTATTAATTGTTTAATTAAAAAATAGCTGCACGATGAATAATAAAGGTCTTCTCAAATTATATTCTTAAATCATTAATCTTTCGTATACACTTTAGTTTTTTGAAATCCGCGACTTCTATAATTGTGATATTAATCATCAATGAAATAAGTTAAAAATTTTAAATATTATTTTATTTAAATTGTTTATAAAAAGGTCTGATATTTCAAATCTGATAGCTTTATTGAATTTTATAGAGAAAACTGAATAGAATGAATATCAAATATATTGAAATCGTTTAAAAATTCACAATTTTACAGATAAATCATTAAATACGCACTTATTTATTAGTTACTGTTAAACCAATACATCACAACATAAGAATGGCTACATTTTCTATTGTGCGCGATAAATTTGTCTAAAAATTTTTCAGTAACTTTGTACCATGTATGAGAAAAAGTACTGAATTTTTGTTTAAAATCCTCGAAAAAAAGTTTCATTTTGTTGCACAGTGTAATTATATATGTAATGTTATTAAAAAAAATGTATAAATTGAAAGAAGTGTGAATAAAAATGAACCAATACAAAAATAATTAAATTATTTCAAATACATGTCCTAACATATATATAATATGCTACGCGATTTTTGTTTGTGTGTGTATTTGTTAAATTTATAAAAAATTATAGCTTCAGGACCAAAACCACGAATTACCCTTCTTTTTTGAATGAAAACAGCCCTAGAATTTCAAAAAAATTACAAGTTGTACAGTTGTATCCTGTTAACACACACAGAAAATTTCAATTCGAATAAGTGACGACTTTACAGTCAAAAAAGTCATTTAATTTTCATATATTTTTTTTCCGAAATATTTTATTAAAACAAAAAATGTGAAATAATTAACCGTCAGAAATTTAAAAAAAAAAATTATTCTGATAGAGCTTATTCCAGTTGATATAAATGCAAAAGTAACCCGAGGAATCTACGCATTCCCGGGTGAAAAATAATTTTTAATATATTATCAACCAATATTTTTCAAATATTTCGATTAACATTAATTGTATAATAAAAATTGAAAATGTAAATAGAAACTAAACAACTAAACTAAAAAAAACTTTGTTAATATTATTTTTATATTACAATCATTTGTAATAATGGTAAAATTCGACTGAAATGTTTATAAATTGAAGATTTAGTTAATAATTGATACACAATTGGTATTTTTAAGTATTTATTTAATTGGTACTGAATTGACACACTCAAAATAACAAAATAGTTTATAATTTTATTTTTTCTGGAATTTATGCTATTTATGACAATTTTTAGGATTTATTTATTAAATTGATACTGAATATATGTCATCACATTGAAAATGACAAAATAGGTTTCTTAATTTTATTTTTTCTGGAATTTATGCTATTTATGACAATTTTTACATATAATAATATAAATTTCAATTTCCAAAACTCACACCTTTATGACAATTTTTAGTATTGGACTAATTTTATTTTTTTGGAATTTATGCTATTTATGACAATTTTTAGGATTGGACTGTTTTTACTTTATTTTTAATATTATACACACATTCTGTCTAATAAATTAAAAAAATGGGATAATTTTTTTTAAAAATTTTTACGCAAATGTTAACAAACAAAATATTAACATGAAATTTTAAATATTAAAATTACAAATTCAAACAAATTGTGCATTGAACGTTTATACATTTCCAATATAAATTTTAAGTGAAAATTTCATATCTTAATATTTTTATTAATGAACAATGTTCATAAATAATATTCGCACAGTATTTTTGAATATGTTTGAGTATCACAGGCTGTGACAGTGTCACTGTATTAATAATAATTGTTGATGATTTGACTGTCTAGACGCGATTTAATTCAATACATTCACCTGTAATATGAATTATAATTATAATTTAAAACTTTTAATTAAAATTTAATATAAAATGAATTTCATGTAGCTCCATATTTATTTGTTTTTGTTAGATTTTCATTTTCTGCTATATCATTAATGGGTATTAATTTTTCTAATCTTCTTTTGCTTTTTTTATAAGAATTAACTCTCTTTTTCGTAATAAATTTAACGAAAATACATATTATTGCAATAATAATTAAAACTGCAAAAAATATACCAACAAACATTTTGGTCTAAATGCTAAAATTAAAATATTATATTAGATCAGTGGTTCCCAAAGTGGTCCACAGGAAATTCTCATCATATCAAATAAAATCAAGATAACTTTTTGTAATAATAAAATAATATTATTCATTATTGTCCATTTATTATTATTAAACGTAAGCATCATTTTATAAAAATAATTTGAAGTTTTACTGAATAACCTGAATTATTTTCACGTGTGTAAAATTTAATCTATGTAAAGATTTAACTTAGTTCGATAGTTCGCAGAGCCGAACCTAGCAAGCTTGTAGTCACCTCTAAAATGTAAAATAGGGTCTTAAAAAATTTGGTAAACGCATTGCAGTGTCATATAACCCTATCCACCTCTGTAAGACTGTTGAGTTGACAGTAATTAAAAATTATACAAGTTTAAATTAAAACATCAATTCCAGACAGTGAAAGGTCAAGTAAGATTAATTCACTTTAAATTTAATGTAATATGAATCACCGCTTCACGGAGAAATAATTTTGGTAACCACTCCTTTAATGTATTGGTCATAGTTAATAGTAGGATTTTGATGTAAGATTTTTTTATTAACATATATATGTGAATGAATTTTTTGATAGAATTAAGAAAGTCCCACCCTCGGCAGAGCTAGGAATTGATATCATACATTTTTAATTCAGTTTCTCTATTTATGTATCATTATATACTGCACCAACAACATTGTTATATGAAATCGAAAATTTTATATGGTACATTGAAAAAATGTTATACCTCATTGTAAATGTTATTTGTGCAAATTTGATACATCATAGGAATTTTCGATATTCGCTGTTTATGGATAAAATTTTTTTCAAAAAATTTCACCTCTGTATTAGATAATATATTAATCAATCATTACCTGTCCGGGTTCAGGTTTGTGAGTCAACTGTTTTGTATCTTTTAAATCTATTTTTTTATTTTCATATCCAATCTTTTGAATAATAATTTCTTTACCAGTATTAGTTATATTGAGTTCATTTTCATTTTTAATTTTCTATGATTTAAATATACTACAATATTTTTTCTTGTCATACAATAGATAAAAAAATATATATCTATTAGTCTAGACTCTAAACCAGGGTTGTCAGACTCAATTTGTTGGCGGGCTGCACAAAAAAATCTTTCCTCAAAAAATTGTGTTAAACCTAACAGTTTTAATTAATTTATAATAATTATAATTCATAAAATGAATAAAGAACAGTAATAATGGAAAAAGTGTACAAATAATGTTGTATTTGTTGTATATTGTTGTAATTGTAATGAATAAATAAATATGTGTAAAAAATTGATATAAAAATAAAAATTTATATTATAACGCACATTCTACAATTGGGAGCAGCATAATTGACACCCCTGGTCTAGACTCTAGAGTCGTTTATAGGTTCTATTATTTTTATTTTACATCAGTTTTTATCAATGGGTAACTTGCAGAAATCCGAACCTACCCAACTCGAGGCCACCTGAAAATGAAATTTAGCATCTGAAATTTTTCCATAAATTATGCGTTTCATATACTCCCTAGCCACCTCTCTAAGGCTCTTTATTTGACATTTTAAATTTAACACACAAAATAATGATGATTTATAAACTATTTAATTATATTACAAACAATAAAATGTGCATTATAGTCGCGAACCCGAATCCTAATAAGAAATAAAATTTTATTTTTAAGGTAAATCTTTTTCAATAATAAACATTTTTTTTAGATATGAAAGTTTGAAATAATAAAAGCGATCAATACAGTCATTTCTATGAAACATAGAAAAACTTTTACGTTGGATGAATATTATGAATTCAGGATATCACTAATAATCTCATCTTCCGTTACATCATTATTTCTACTGATAATATTTTGGTTATAGCTGGAATAATCATCAAATTTCATGTTAACTTCGTATTAATCGTTAAAATGATTCCATAGTGTAGAAGCATGTACTACACTCTCCTCGCTAGTCTCATGGTCAAGATCGGTCTCAAACATTCTAGCTTTTTAAAAGCAATTTTGTATTGTGTCATTTTTCAATATTACAACCTTTTACATACAAAAATTGTATACAAAATTGAATGTATGTGGTATGTTACACTGTAACATTGATGACTATTATATAAAAAATATTACAGTATATTTAATTAACTAGTTGAAATTAACAGTCGTAGAATTTATAATAAAAAGCCCTATTTCTAATACGGGTTTTCGCAGAGATAGAGATATCTACATTAAATTTCCCGAATTTGAGTCTTTCAGAGTTAAAAACCCAATTTGCCTTGTTTTAAAAATTAAACATGTCTTAACATTAAAAAAAAACCGATTAGGTTACTATAGTTAATAGTATCATTTGTAAGATTTTTTCTTAGTACGATTGCACTATAATTGTATTCTACATGTCTAGACTTCTAATCTCGATTTGGACATTATTTACCATGAACTTATCTTAGTTTCGCTCTGCTAATTGTTACAATGGTCACACTAATATATGAATAATTGAAATTAAATGAAAATTATGGATTACTGTATTTGGCATTTTTTTCACTGTTCTATCATCTTCAGGAAACCAATAATTTGAAAAATAATCTAAAATTTTGTCGCCTGATGAGTAGATTGTGGAAAGTAAATCTAAATTATAACTGATTATTATTACTATCATATATTTATTATACATTACTAATATTAATGTAATACAATGTACATTAAAGTGTCACACCCATCAAAGAATCAAGAGAAATTACCACTAAAAGTGTGTATTTTTAAAATAGAAAAACTAATTCACAATAAAAAACAGTTAACGTTATCTATCGAGTTGCGTTTGTCATTTTAAATATTACTTTAAAATGATATCTTTACTATCTTACGTATTACGTATATTTATTTCTATAATCCTAACTTATATAAAAGGCTACGCTATTTTTGTTTGTGTGTTCCATTTTATTGAAATAACTACCACTCTTAGAATTTTTTAAAGACCACATTTCAATTACAGTTTTATCCGGAACGTTTAATAAGATAAATTTTAACCTCCCAATTTCATATCTTACGGGTCAAAAACCCCAGTTGCCCTCTTTTTGAAAATCAAACAAGTTGGAGAATTTAAAAAAATATATACGCTGATGCGGATTTTAAAATCATAAACATTATCATAAATTTAAATTTAAAAAAATTATATCTTCAGGGCCAAATCCCCAAATTACCCTTCCTATTTTTTTGAAAACAGCCCTAGAATTTAAAAAAATTTATCAGTCATAATTTATGACATTACTAAATTAAAATCAAAATAAAATTACAATCTTCATATCCATTAATTGAAATTAAACTGACGGTTAATATAGTTAAAATTTCTAAATATAAAATAACAAAACTGGAATAAATTTTTACTTTTTATTTTCATAATATATAAATATACGTAAAACAAATATAGAATACTTTATTACATTAAACAATCTTTATTTAAAAGTATTGAAACTAGTAGATTATAAAATGTACAATATATGTTTTACTTTTAAAAAGTTATTGATAGTATACATGATACATACAAGTATCGATAAGACGATAAGTATTGACATTTAAAACATAACCAAGTAAAAATTTAAATTTTTAATTTTTTATTCCAGTTTTGTAACATATTTAATTAAATCGATAGTTTTTGCTTTAGGACAGTTTGTCTTTGTTTATTGATAAATTAATATTCCATTGTATAGTATCGTGTCACATTATCAAATATTTTTAATTTTCTATTATTGGGCGTCTTGAAAATGTTCTGACGTATTAGTAGTATTATTATTACTGTTCCGATCAACAGCATAAATATTATACCTGGTAATATAAAGATTTTAGTATTTGGTTGTTTAAAAATATCATCAATAATGCAATAATAATTTCAATTATACATGTACAGTAGGGTGTCACATCAAATATTTTTTTTAAGAAATTCAAAAACATACCCAGTAAATTAAATGTAATTTGAAAAAAAAATGACTCCGATGACTAATTTTGAAAAATACTTATTAATGACTCAGCGTTAATCAATTAAGTAATTAACAAAAAATAATTAAATTTAAGTTTATTTTCATGTTTTTTTTAAAATGATGTTTTTTGTTTTATGAAATTTTTTTAAAAACTTAAATTCATGCTTCGTTTGTGTTGAAAATTTAATAATGTTTGTATATTTTAATAAATAATGTTAAGCTGCGTCATGCACCATTGACATTGAATATAGGTAAAAACGGCACAGACAAAAAAGGCATATACAAAAACGGCACAACTTAAATAATAATAATTACATAGCACTGAAAACATTGAAAATACAATTGTATTAATATGATCAATATTTATAATTGAATAGGATAATAATGGATAAAAACTGGTGTAAACACCAGAGAATATTTTTAATTTTTTTTTAATATGGTTTTTAGGTAAAAAATTAACCTTAATATTTCAGTTTTAACTTAAGTCTGTAGTCGATGAATTCTATAAAATTTAATATTAATATAAATCGTATTAATCTGTATATGAGTGCACAACACTGTATAATTATAATTGACAAATAAACATTAACATTCTCAAGTCTGAAGTGTGATATTTTGTTGATATGTATTTCATAAGTACGTAATTATAAATGTGTGCCGTTTTTGTAGAGTATTTTGACATTATTCTATGATATAAAAAAAATTTTTTAAATTATAGCTATATTTATCATTTTGTTTTGGTGTTTGTGGTGGGTTAAATGTAGAAATTTGTCTATCATTTCAAAAATTTTAGTCTACTTTTATAAGAGACTTAAGATTGTCATAATCCAACCAAAATTTTATATATCCTCAACGCAATATACCAACAAAATAAAAGATTTTATAAATTTTAACCCAAAATATATTATAAACGGGAATATTAATCCAAGCATTTATATGAAAATGTATTAAAAATCATCACTGTATTTTCAATTTCTTCTTCATTTGTGTACAAATTTAATGATCATGTATATTTTTGTAGGCTCTTTCGGTTGAATCGGTTACAATTTTATACTTCATTGGTTAATTCTTTATTTTCGTAATATCTGACACAATCTATTTCCATAATATTTAGTTTATCAGAAGTGCCAAATGTATTTTTGAAAACATTTTCTATGATAATTTTCATACTATTCTATTATTTCTTGATCAAAATGACGTTTAATAAATTGTACAAATCCATAATGATAATGCCACATAATGGTGCAACGGTAAATAAAATCGAAAATAGTATTGTCAAAACTAAACTTACATACAAATGTATAATTTATCTCGTATTCTATTAATATGATGAAATTTACTATGGAGAAGGCTTAAATACGACAATTTATGCGGATTAATAAATAATATTAATACGTATTAAGGTTTTGTACTAAGTTACACATAATTTTACTTAAAAATATAAACGAGAATTAAATTTGTCCTCAATATAATACGAAATTAAAAATATAGTCACGGTTTTAAATAAATTTTATCAAAATACTTTGAATAATTATCTAATCGTTTAGAATAATATATTTTAGATTAAAATTTATAAAATCATTTATTTTATTGGTG
>LWCA01000619.1:0-21870 GCA_001642005.1 Intoshia linei | reverse complement strand
TCAAATGCTCGATGGAATAGCAGAGCATTATATGCTCTAAAAGCCTATATTATATTTATAGACAGATCCCCTAAAGTTAAAAAATTGCGATTTTATTGTTGATATTTGGTCTCAATGTTGGTTCACCTGCAGATATCAAAGATTTGCAAAATGGAATTCACTAGAAGAAGAATTGGTATTAAATGTAACATAAATATTATGATTATTATTTATTTTAGTATCCTAATGTATTAAAATGCTTAAATAAGCATTGGATTCGTGAAAACCCTTTCAGTAATAGACTTAATATTTCATATACAATGAAATAGCAGAAAGAACTTTGAAATGCATGGACACCCTTTTGCGCAGTTGTATCCTGTTAACACACACAGAAAAATTCAATCCGAATAAGTGACGAATTCAGGATCAAAAAAAGCATTTAATTTTATATATTTTTTTTCGAAATATTTTATTAAAACAAAAAATGTGAAATAATTAGCGGTCCTACAATTAAAAAAATATTCTGATACAGCTTATTACAGTTGATAGATACAAAATATCAACCCAAAAATCTACGCATTCCTGGTGAAAACAAAAATGAATCAAAATTGCCCAAAAATAAATTTGAAATTGTGATAATATCGTTGGTTACATAATAAATCAGTTCGTGAATATATTCTTTCAAAAATAGTGATATCTCGATATAGTCACGTTCGATGACTTAAATTTTAGTTTATTTAGAAACAATTTTAAGCCAAAAATATTTTTTGCAATCATAGATATGTAATTTTGGCTTTACATTTAACTCTAAATAAACTAAAATTGAAGTAATTGAACGTGACTATATCGAGATATCACTGTATACATTTTTATGAAATTGTGAATTTATTTAAATTTTTTAAAAATATGGTAATATTGAGTGTCATATTAATTTTCTTTGTTTTAAAGTTTATTTTTAGACGAAAATAGTTGAAGCGGCAGGGTTAATAGTATATAGACTAAATAATGATAATGTTGAATATTTGATGCTCAAAAGTACAAGAAAATCAGCTCACTGGACTCCGCCAAAGGGTAACGTATTTTATTTTTATTTTCCGTTATTCATAGGGTTTATCTAGTTATATTATACCAAAATCTAACTTTAGTTTGATAATAAAAGTTACTTACAAGTTGTAGACTACGACCCTTAGAATGAATCTTGGAAAATAAACATTTTTAGGTGTTGAACCGATGTTTACAATCTGGGGTTGTCAGAATTTCAAAATTATTTGTAGTTATAATTTAACAAGTGACTAGGTTGAAACTGCTCAATTAGACTAATGTCCTATTTATAGGACACGTGGAGAAAAATGAAAGTCACATGGAAGCCGCCAAACGCGAAACAGAAGAAGAAGCTGGTCTAAAAGAAAACCAATACGAAATTGACGACCACATGATAAAAATCAACTACACTGTAAATTCCAAAAACAAACAGGTGACATACTGGCCAGCAAAGCTAGTGGAAGCTCGTGTAACAATAAACTTATCTCACGAACATTGCGATTATGATTGGATGACATTAGATGAATTTAGAAAAGTCACCCAATACGCAAACACAGTCGATTGTATATCACAATGTGATAATTATATTAAAAATATTAAATAAAGTTATTTTATTTTCGCGCAATTTTAATTGAAATTTTTTATCATGTTTATAAAATCAATAATAATAGATGGTTTCAAATCCTACGCAAGTTTTACATCAATTGGTCTATTTGACAAACAATTTAATGCAATTACCGGATTAAATGGAAGTGGGAAATCCAATATTTTAGACGCAATTTGTTTTGTTTTAGGAATCACCAATTTAAGCCATGTTCGAGCTTCATCATTACAAGAATTGGTATTTAAAAATGGGCAAGCTGGCGTAACCAAAGCCTCCGTCAGTTTAGTTTTTAATAATACTGAAAAAAAGGATAGTCCTCTGGGTTACATTGAAATGGATGAAATCACTGTAACTCGTCAAGTGGTAGTGGGAGGTAAAAATAAATATCTTATAAATGGGAACAATGCTCAAGCGCAAAGAGTTCGAGATTTATTTTTAACTGTTCATCTAAATGTAAATAATCCTCATTTTCTAATAATGCAGGGTCGCATTACCAAAGTTTTGAATATGAAACCGGCTGAAATTTTGTCAATTGTGGAAGAAGCAGCTGGAACAAGTTTATACGAAAGTAAAAAGGCGGCAGTTCAAAAATTGATTGAAAAAAAGGATAAAAAGTTATCCGAAATTGAATTGAATATGAGGGAAATTGAAGGCAGGTTGGAAACTCTTAGAAAAGACAGAGCGTCATATTTAGAATATCAAAAATTGACTAGAGAGTTTGAAGTGTTGAACCGTCTTAAAACGGTATTTATGTACGATGAATCCAAAAATATAATTTCATCTCATTCAGATCGGATAGCAGTGTTGGACCAAGAAATTGTGGATTTAAATAATCAACACACTCAACTCAATGTTGAATTGGTTCAAATTAAACAAGATTTGGAAATTTTGAATGAAAAGTTTATGAAATGTCAAACTGAAGAGTTTAATGCTGTTTCGGCTAAAAATAAAAATTTAGAATTTGAATATAACAAAGGTTTGGCATCAAAAAACGATTTAACAAATGAATTGGAGTCTGAACAGGAACGATGTAATAACATGATTAAATTAAATAAAAATGTTTCTGAAAGCATTGAAAAGTCAAACTTGCATTTAGAAACGATAGAAAAAGATTTGGTTACAGGAAATGATTTATTAAAATCTAAAATTAAGGAACAAGAGGAAGCTGCAAACACATATAAATCCATTGCCGCAGGAATCAGTGTTAAAGGTTCAGATGGTTTGACGGTGGAAAGAAAAATTATGGAATATGAACGAGATTTAAATATTCTTGAAACGGGAATAACGTGCACAAAAAATGATTTGGACCATTTAACTCAAAACTATGATTCCAAAAAAATGAACTTTGAGAAAATTCAATCGGAACACACCCACAAATTGACGGAAATTAAAAATGGGGAAAACCAATTGGTGCAATTTGAAAATGAAATTAAAAATTTGCATTTTGATGAAAAGGTTTTGAGCATGATGTCTCATGAAAAGGACATTGCCAAAAACAATATTGTCAGCATCGACGATTCGATAAATGAGTTTGATTCCATTATTTACAGGTACCAGATAAAATTTGATGATATTGATGGATTTGATCAGTCAAAACATGTGTATGGTTGTGTGGCGTCCTTGTTTACGGTCATTGATCCAAAATTCCATGAAGCTATCGAAATTTTGGGTGGTTCACGATTACAGAATATTGTAGTTGATAACAAAGAAACTGCAAAACTGTTACTGGAGAAAGGTAATTTGAGACATAGGAAAACTTTTATACCACTTGATAAAATCTTATCTAGAGATATGGAACAGAGTCGAATTGACCAGGCTAAATATATTGGAGGCGATAAGGTTCACACGGCCTTATCTTTATTAAGATTTGATGAAAAGGTTCTTCCAGCAATGAAGTTTATTTTTGGTCAGTCATTTGTATGTGATGACATGAACATTGCTAAAAAAATAGCATTCGACAAAAACGTTTATCGTAGAACAATTACTTTAACTGGCGATTTTTTTGACCCAGCTGGAACACTTACTGGTGGGTCTAGAACCAAATCAAACTCGATTTTGGAAAAAATGGGCACAGTTACAAAACTCTATAATGACAAACACAATTTAATCCAAAAAGTTAAAAAATATGAAGCTGATATCCAAATTTTGTATAAAAAGGAAAGTGCCTATGTTTCCTTAAAACATCGTTATGACATGTTGAAATGTCAAATTGATCATTTGAAAAATAAATTGGAACAAAGTTCTATAGGAGTAGAGTTTTCACGTTTCAATGCCGTAATAAAATTAATGGACGACTATAAAAATAAAATTGAACGTAATCAAGTCGAAATTATAGAAAAAAAAAAATCCCTAGATAAACTGAAACACAACCTAGAAAATTCAGAACAAAACAACCAAAATAAATTAAATTCTGCGCAACAAAAAGTGGAGGAATTAAAAACGTCAATTAGTGACATTAAATTATCAAACCTAAACATTACCAAAGAAATTAGTGTCTTAAAAAATAGTCTGGCATCACAATCTGAAGAATTATTATCAAATAAAAACCAAATTGACGAATTTAACGAAATCAAAATTTTAAACGAAAAAAAACTTTGTAAATTAAATTTAGAAATTGCCGTTATTTTTGAAAATTTCAAGGAAGCACAATCAATTTTAAAAGAAATTAATGAAAAACATAAAAAACTAGAATCAGAAATTAGAACCTGGACCAAAAAACAATCTGAATTTGTGGAATCAATTAATGATTGTGAAATTAAACTTAAAGAAATAAATTATGAAAGAAAACAAAAATCTCAAAAATTGGTACAATCACAGGATAAAATGAGAACTTTGTTTGATAAAAATCCGTGGATTGAAAATGAAAAACACTTGTTTGGTCAAAAAAATACGCAGTATGATTATTCAAAGTATACGGATACTGAATTGGATAAAAGGATTCATATTGTCTTTGATCAAAAGGAAAAATTATCAAAAAAAGTTAATATGAGAGCCATGAATCTTTTAGGACAAGCTGAAGATCAATATAAAAAATTAATGAAGAGGCGATCTATTGTTTTAATTGATAAGAAAACTATCGGACAAGTTATTACAGAGTTGGATTCAAAAAAAAATGAAGCTCTCAAAAAGGCTCATATTAAAGTTAACAAAGTAATTTAATTTATTTTGATATGAAACATTTTGAATCTATTGGTGGTAAAACTTGATCAAATTGGGTTTTTTAAATAATTTTTTTGCTACAACCCATTTTTTAAAACTAATAATTAATTACTAAAAAACTAATTTTCTTATTGTCTATTATATAATATAATAATAGTCTATTCTAATTCATTGATTTTTACAAATACACTAGTTATTTAGATTTCTACGTTCTGATATACTGATTTCGAAATGATTTAATAACCATTTTTTTAGGATTTTGGTCGAATTTTTTCGACGTTATTACCTGACACTAATGCTAGATTGGATGCTCCAGAAAATCAATCTATATTAGATGGACTCGAAATTAAAGTTTATATTGGATCTGTATGGAAATCCTCTTTAAATGAACTCAGCGGTGGTCAAAGGTTTTTATTTGATTTTGTGTACATAATATATTTCATAAACTTTTTTATTTCAAGTAGTCTAAAATTTGACTTATTGTTGGTGTGGCTGATCAAATAAAACAATTTGGAAATTATTGAAATATAGCCAGTTTTCTTCATTTTTGTGTAAGAAATCAGTCTATTTTCATATTTATAAGTTTGGTAGGTTTCGAGCATTGTAGCTTGGTACTGGTGTGACACATGTTTAAGATATTAGTTTTAGTACTGAAGAATTTTTTTTTAAATCTCGCACCATCAATAAATTAGTCAATAAGTTTTAACACTCAATAGAATAAAATGCGATACTATCGAATCGATATCATCATTTGATTGAGTTTTTATAACGCACTAAAATATATAAATCAGTTAAGTGAAACAAAGTATAAAATTTTTACTAGACACTTTTGCTGCAACGCACCATTATTTTTAAATATTACTCGTTTTTTTATTTTTTTAATTTTACCCACTGATTTTTAACGCTCAACAAATTAAATGCGATGCTAAATCGCTATGATCAATGACTCAGTTCAATTTTCATAACGCACTAAAATATATAAATCAGTTGAAATGATATAAAATGTCAAAATTTTGGACGATTTTCATTACTATATTTTGTATTTAAAAGTTTAATCGGTTTTGAATGTATTTTTAAAACGACCAGGTTTTTACCGATGGAAATTTTTTAAAATATAATCTGGTATACAATCTGTATTCTATATTTTACATGTAAATTAGTTATTATTAATAACTAATAATTAATAAATTCTTAATTTATAAGCTTACATTTCAGTTTCTACGGATAATCAAGATTGTATGTTAAAAAAATTTATTTTTTTTGCTATGTCGCTTGGCATATAAAATTTTTAGTAATTATTTTTTAGGTCTTTAGTGGCACTATCACTAATATTGAGTTTGTTACTGTTCAATCCTGCTCCAATTTATATCCTGGATGAAGTCGATGCGGTATTTTTTTTTAGTTAAATTAAATTAATTGAAAGAGTATTTGCTTAGTCTAATTTGAAAATTTGTATTTAGGCTTTGGATTCTTCTCACACTCAAAATGTTGGAACCATGATAAGAAAACACTTTAAAAATTCTCAATTTATAGTTGTATCATTGAAAGATGGAATGTTCAACAATGCGGATGTTTTATTTAAAACTAAATTCATTAATGGTGTTTCAACCGTACAAAGACAACTGCAACATGTTAAACGTTAATTTATTGTATATAATGACATTATAATGAAAAAATCATAAACTAAATGTAAAAATTATTAAAATATATTTTGTTACAGTATTACATTATAAATTCATCAAAATGCTATCAGTTCTATCCGAAATGCTGTGAATGTATCTAATTTGATTTTATTTACATATTATTGTATCATTGTCCCATTTATCTTTTAAAATTAATAAAATACTAATAAGAATTCCAATAAATTAACTATATAAATAAATATGTAATATAGTAATTAGTACAATGAAAAGATGCGGTGTTTTTTTTGGACCAGCCTAGACATGGAATTATGCCTTCAGCCTTATGGAAAAGATCACAAAATAAAAAATACAATTTTATCAACCGTGAAGTGAAAAATACCTTTTTTACAATATTTTTTTAAAAAACACGATTTTACCAAATCTTTTAAGAAAAATATCTTATTCTAATCACAAAATAAAACTCCAATGATACCAACGCTTAAGCCTTAAAGGAAATATCCTCTTTATTCAATATTATTTTTAAAAATCCGATTTTATCTTATCCGATCTTATTTAATCCGACTAGAAAATCTTATGAGCAATACAATCCTAACACAAAATGAAATTTTAACAACCCTCAATAAAAAATCTTCATTTTCCAAGACCTTTTTGAAAACACGATTTTACACAATCCTATGATGAAAAACCTTTAATTGTTTCATCCATGTTTTATATTTCATGTTTCTTTTAAGATTTAAAAAAATAAATATTTTGAAATGGGGGTCGGTAAACTATTTGAACCACGAGCCAGATAAATTAAAACAATGAAAAATTTTTAAATATAGATATTCTCTATTTATATACTCATGTTTGCACAAAAGTAGGTCATGTTTGTATTTAATATAGTCATGTTTGTATTTAATATAGTCATGTTTGTATTTAATATAGTCATGTTTGCATTTAATATGGTCATATTTGAATTTAATATAGTCGTTATGTTTATTATTAGTCATAGTAATTATGTATCAATAATTAACCGAATCTTTACTTTATAAACTTACCGTCGAATTTTATCAATATTGCAAAGGATTGTAATCAATATAAAAATGATATTAAAAGAGTTTTTTAGTTTCATTGTTTAGTTTTTATTTAAATTTGTATTCAAAATATTTTGAAAATAAAAATTTGAAATTTAAAAATTGCGTAGCAATAAAAAAAATTCCGAAGGAATGAATTATGTAGATTTTCACCCATATTTCTTTATTGGAAATGTGTAGACGTTCATTGCACTTTATTTTTAAAATTGTAGGATCAATATTTACATTTTAAATTTTTATTTTAATCGAAATATTTGAAAAATATTGGTTGATAATATTAAAAATTATTTTTCAGCGGGAATACGTACATTTCTGGGATTAAAATTTTGTATTTATATCAACTGGAATAAGCTCTATAATATTCATCACTATCTTTTTTTTTTAATTTTCGGACCGTTAATGATTTCACTTTATTATTATCATTAAATTGGTACTGAATATGCTATTTATGACAATTTTTAGGATTGGACTGTTTATACTCTATTTTTAATATTATACACACATTCCGTCTAATAAATTAAAACAATTGGGATAAAAATTGTTTTTAAAATTCCTTACGCAAATATTAACAAACGAAAAATTAAGTTGGAATAATTCAGTTTAAAGTAAAAAGTAATGTGATATGATGGTTCCACCTGACAAAAATTTGGGAACCACTCCTTTAAAGGATTGATAATAGTTAATAGTAGGATTTTTAATTTAGATTTTCAACGTGAATTTATTTTTTTCGTATAATTAAAATGTACCCTCGGCAGAGCTTGGTGCTGTTTGTACGTAGTACATAACAGTCAACCTAGTAATTTATAAATCACGTCACTATCATGAAATACTATGCATAAAAAATGTTTGAAAAAAGTGACCTTTGTCAACCGAATTGATTGAATGTTGATAAAATCTATTTTACCCTAACATTTATACAAAAGAGAATTTATAGGATGTGCGATGACTTGGTGCTTAATCTGCCGCGACATTATATTGTAAATATTAATATTTTATTTTTTTTAGTATGTAATAACATCTAGTACTCATATTTTAAGACTTATTGATTAATTATTTTAATAATTAATTACAATCAGTGAAGGTCATGAGGGGTTGTGACTCACGACTCGTGAGATGCTAAAGGTTAAGAATCATTATGGTAAATTCATAATGATTCATTATTAATGAATATAATAAATATTTTAAGAACAATGTGAATGTCACGTAGATCCAATGCAGTGTGAATCAAACTATAAATGTATTTGGGGCTATGATCACTGCAGTAAATACTTCAAAAATTAATAATTTTTGATTATAAAAAATAAGTACGTAAATTAGTAAGTAAGTAAGTTTAATGGTGTTTCAACCGTACAAAGACAACTGCAATATATTAAACATTAATTTATTAAATAAAATGACATTATAATGACAAAATCATAAACTAAATGTAAAAATTATTAAAGTATATTTTGTTAGATATATTACCTTATTAAAATTTAACGAAATACTATCAGTTCTATCCGAAAATGTTGTGAATGTATCTAATTTAATTTTATTACACATTATTAATCATATACCTAAATTATTATTTTTTTTAATTTAAAAAATATTGAATATATTAAGAATTATTTATATAATTTAGTCTATAATGCACATCAGTGTTTCTTAAACGGCGTGCCAGCAAATTTTAGATTTACAGTGTACATTGTACATAACTAAAAATTGAAAACGAGGTATACAGTAACTATACCATTTTACAGAGGCTCAGTTAAATCAGATTTTTTCGACAAATTTTTACATTTATCTTAATCTTACATTAAATTATATAATAATTAAATTATAAGATTTTCCTATATTATAATACTAAAACTATATTAATATATATTAAAACTATATATTGGTATAATGATACCAAAGATATAGTAAAGATTTTCAGTATGCATCCTAAAAATATAAAATTTCTACTTTTTAATTTCTTAAATTAAAATTGCTTGTCACCAAATTTTTTTAATTTCGTCCAAGTGTACCCAATGGAAAAATGGTTGAAAAACACTGATTTACATTGTAGATATTTTTAGTGTTTTTATTTAAATTAATATTTTTACTCGTGACGTGAAATAAGCGACATAGACATTCAATTCCTACATTGTAATCAATACGGCCATATTGGTTTTGATATATTTTGCTAAGTTTTCCAAATAAACCATGACTCATATAAATGCCTTCAAAAATTGATAAATATAACATTAAAATTACCATATTCTTGAAGAGCTTCTCTGTATTCATACATTTTTAAACCATTTGGACTAAATTTTTGCTTTTCGAGGATACTCTGAATGTAATTTTTAATAATTTTAAAATTAATGAATCATGATTCATGATATAGGGCGTTACCAGCGTAACTGCTACTAAAATTAACTGAAAAAACACCTTAAACGGGCCAATAAAATTTTTTTCATATTAAATTAAAAAAGTTAAAAATAGATAATAAAATCATACTTTTATCAAATTGAATAATTGTATATTTATCATATTTGTGTAACCATTTAATTAAAAAACTAAGAGTCTTAAAATTAAAAAAACACAAATTCAAATATTGCTTTTTTTGCCTATATACTGCTTATTAGTTATTTAAATTTGAGAAATATGCACCTTATCATCGAAAGCGTATTATTTAATATGGATGTTTAAAAAATATATATTGAAGCATCCGCCCTGCTGAGCTTGCTACTTGTACGTAGTACAAAAAAACAAGCTAGTCTTTAATAAAACAGGGTGGATATAAATATATCTAAATGTATGTTACATTTCAATTTCAATTTTAAAAGTGAAAGTATCATATGAAATGAAACTAAGGGTGGGTGCTCCAATTTTCAGAACCAATGAATTAGAGTAATAAACTTGTAATATGTGATCTTTTTTAATTTTTGTTATAATTTATTTTAAAACATACGCATGCTAATTTGAGAGATCGGCAAATTTTAATAATTTCATCTTCTGAAACACAAGAATGCATCCCGCACTACTTTGATACTACATTATTATGTAAATAGTTATATTACCGCGTGTTCATCAATTAAAGATTTTGTAATTTTGGTGATATCTTCTTGCATATCTAAATGTGTAATTTCAAAATTAATCTACATTAGAATTATTGGTTTTGCACCATTTTTTTAATATTAGAAATTATATATAATGTAAGTAATGAGCGCAGTTTTACATTTGTATTTGTTGCAGAACAATACGAATATCTTTGATTTTGGTAAAAAACCCCCTTTAATTAAGGGTGTGATTTATATTTTACTTTTAGGTAATTATATCGTTAATATTAGCGTATTTATCTTAAAAATTAATAATTATTTCATTTTGGATATCTGAGTTAGTCACATAGAGCCAAATAATCAATATTTTTATAATTCTTCTACGTTTGCTTTTTTCAAAATTCTAATAATTTTAAATGCAATATAAAATTGGGTTTCTTTAAGAATTCGAATTATTTATTAAAATCCGTGAAAACTTACAACTTCGGCAAAGTCAGCTACTTTTGTACGCGATAAAACACAGACTAGCTACATGTAGTAGAATAATATAATGATAATGTTTACATTTTTTTTTCAAAATGTCCAATCTTTTCAAAAATATCCCCAATTCATTTGCTCCAATATAGTGACGATTGGTGAACATTTTTGCAAAATCTATTTTTAGTTGATTTTCAAATGTTCCAGTCATCTAAAATGCTGTAAATAGAGTACGATTAATTTAAATTATATTATATAATTATTTTACTTTGATATCTTTCATTAAATCTGGACAAATCTCAATAGCAGTTTTCGGTGAATATTCACTAAAAACTAAATTAAAACTGAATTACTTATGACAGTGGTTTTTAATATGGGTGACAGGATAATTTCATATTCGATTTTCATTTCAATCAAAAATATTACTCAGATTTGAACTAGGTTCCAATACCTAGTAATAATTTCTTAAAAAAATTTAAAAAACCACTGCAGTGACATTATGTTAGACCAGTGTTTACCGATTAAAATCATTTTACCGACCCCATTTCCAACTATTTATTTTTTTTGAGCCTTACAAGCATTTCATGTCAGGAAACATGACATATAAAAAATTTATGAAAAAATTAAAGGTTTTATCTAATAAGATTTGATAAAATCCTGTTTTTCAAAAAAATATTGGAAAAAGGGGATTTTTTCAATTAAGGTAATATAAAATCGGATTTTTCAAAAAAATACAGAAAAAAGAGAATATTTCCCCCGAAATAAAAATATATTGATAAAATTGGATTTTATTTTGGAGTTGGAATTTTCTCATAAGATTTAGTAAAATTATGTCTTTAAGAAAAATATTGAAAAAAAAGGATTTTTTATTTTGAGCTTTGATTGTATGGATTTTTCTCATAAGGTTTGGTAAAATCTGATTATAAAAAAAATATCGGTAAAATTCGATTTTTCACTGAAGATTTGAAATGGTATAATTGCAAAAATCTGGCAACTCTGTACTAATATTAAACTTTTGGGGTGTCTACTAAAATCCAACTATTTTTACTACAAATCAAAATTAACCAACACTAACTGAAAAAATTCAGTTTTACCAACTCTAAAAGGAAAATTCTAATTTTACCAACCTGTAAGGGAAAAATCCAGTTTTACAGAATTGCGGAGTATCCCATCAAAACTCAATATCACAAAAAAACAAAATAAGGTTCTCAAATAGAAAGATTATCGATAAACAAGTTATAAACGCTTTAATACTTACTTACTGATAAATAAACAAAAAAATTTTCGTATTAAAATGGCTAGTATTTATCGCGTTAGTGTTTTAATCCGTAAAGTGTCAGTATTTTAAATGGTTTGTCAGTATAAATATTGAATTTTCGGTTGATATAATGGATTTTCAGTGTTTTAGGTGCCAGTTGACAAGGTGTCAGTACTTTAAATATACTGTCAGTATTTTAATTGAATGTTCTGTATAAATTAAAACTGACAAAAAATGTTTTCTTAAAATATATTACAATACTCTACTATTGCCATAATTACATTCTATTTGTTTTCATAAAAAAATATTCTCCGGTGTCAACATCATAGAATATTTCTAATTTTTTTGTAATATTTTTTGTAGGTATAATATGGTATTTTAATATTTCAGTTTTAACTTGGGTCTGAGTGGATAATAAAATTTAAAAACAAAAACTCGATTTTTCAATTAAATGTTGGTAAAAGTGGATTATTCCTATAAGGGTAGGTAAAACTCGATTTTTCCATTAAAGGTTGGTAAAAGTAAGTTTTCCCATAAGGGTTAGTAAAATTTGGATTTTTCCTTAGGGGTTTGTAAAAGTGGATTTTTCCCTTGAAGGTTGGTAAAACTGTAATTTTCAAAAGTTAATAAATTTTTTTTGTATATTTTATTTGAATCTCACGGACCAGAGAGTGCATGGACCCCAATTAGAAACCATTGTGTTAAACTAATGGCGATATCAATACACAAAATTAATTCCGTATCCAGACTGAATTTGAATTATTGCGTCACCGCAAAAAGTGGGTTGCCAAATTGAACATATAACAACATATCTGCCTTTAGGTAACATGCATAAATATTCATTTATAGAGTCGTTTGAATAGTTTTCGACATAAATATTGTTTTCTAGGCTATATGTATCATTTTCAGATTGGTACTATAATGAAATAAATATTAAGTAAGACTTGAAGTATATTACAGGAAATACGTGTAATGAAATTGGGGTTGATGTAAACTTTTTTTTTTCATCTCTACTTCTAAGTTGGTTGAAATATATTATTATTATGCTGCCGTTATTTTCTTTTACAGTTAATTCAAATCGTGGATTTAAATAGTAGGCTAAATATTAAACAATTTAACTTGAATGTAAATACAGTCAGACTTGTTGATAGTGAACCATTTAGATAGTGAACTTAACTGATTATATAGAAAATAAACTTAGATTCATGATTAATAATGTTAATTATTTTCATTTCTTTGTTTTATTTCACTGTCATTTTCATTGTTCATTATTTTTTTATAGTGAACATTAAAATAATTCGGAACCAAATGTTCACTATCCACAAGTCTGACTGTATTATCAAATAAGATACATTGTATTTCGAAAATAAATAAAATTTTTATGTTACTCACAGATTGAACCTACCAAGTTCGAGGCCCTCAAAAATAAAAATAGACTGAAATTTTTCTTAAACGATGTGTAGTGTCATATAGACTCTACTCACTTTCCTCGAAACTTAAATTAACCTTTTAAATGTATCACACAAAATAGTCATTATATTTAAGAATATAATTTTTTTAAATACTCAATTTGGAAAAATTACGTCAACCCGAAGAGGACCTCGGAGAACTGTAAGTACGGCTCTGGAAACTCATGTCAATGTTGGGAAAATTTTATGCATTTAATTATATTATTTATATGAAGAATGAAGCCTTCCGAAACGTTTTGTGTGGCCAGTGCACTGGTGATAATTAATGGACACATTGTACAACCTGTTATTTACATTTAAAGGGAAAATTTAATAAAACTATTGAATTTGAAATTTATTTTGCTTTCTGCACCGGAAAAAAAAGATTTTTGTTTTTGAAATTTATGGTAATCTAGTTTTCTCAATTAATGAATACACAGAGAGACATACATTTTGGGCAAAGTTTCCATTTGATAAATAGGGATTCAAAAATTTAATCATACTTGATAACTAACATCCAAAAACTCCAATCTTTAATTACATCGAGTAATTTAGCCAAGACCACTTTCAAATTTTGATTTATAAAAAATTACATCTGCTATATGTAATGTATCACTGTAAAATAACTATATTACGGGTTAATATTAATAATGATTAATAAATTGGATTTACCCGATCATTCGTACAAAAGTCTTTTAAAATTACTTTTTAGACATATATTTCCTCCATTCGATCTTTCTGGTAAAAAAGAAACAGTTTTGTTGATTTGATATTCCATTTTATACTGTGTTAATTGAATTTGATCCATGTACAAAAAAAATTTATAATGAGGAAATCTAATCAAAAATTAATATATGTTAATTAATTTTAATCGAACCTTAAACGTGGATTTGTCTTTAAAAATCCTTGTTTAAATAAGTTTATTTCCATGTTAAATTTTAAATAAATAAAAAAGTGTTTAATTGAACTATTTTCGAACCCGACTTGATAAAATTGTGGTTTTCATAGAATTTATTAACAAAATTAAAGTAAAACATTTTAGTCTTTTTTGACACAATACAACCCAATTTTTCAAACGGTATATACCATATACACAATTGCAATATCATTAAAAGTTATTAACAGTAATGTTAATTATTTTATCAATAATTGGAAAACTTTGTTTGAAAGATATATAAAAACTTTTGATAGCATAACGCAGAGTGGTGTACGCGCTATTTATAACTAGATTGATTGTTATGTACTTCATACAAACAGCACCTAGCTCTGCCGAGGGGGAATTTTTTAATTCTGCCAAAAAATAAATTAAATAATAAAATCTTACATAAAAATGATAATATTCACTATAACCAATCTTTGAAGAACTGGTTCCTAAAAAAGGAAAAATTGGGTTTTTGACACTAAATTACTCAATTTCAGGAAATAAAACTTAGACATAAACATAAAAATATCACCCACGAAAAACTATATTAGAAATTGAGTTTTTTAAACTCTACGACTGTTAATTTTTAAAATAAACGGTAACATACACCTGTATATATACTATTTTACGTTGGTAAAAGATATTAATACATTTAAAGAAATTTATTTTTGGTCGAAATATGAAATGTGTACACTTTAAATCTATATCACATAAAAAAAGTAAAATGGGGCCTCATTTTTCCAAATTGAGGATTAAAAAAATATATCCTTGAATATCATAACTATTTTGTGTATTAAATTTAAAATCTTAATTTCATTGCTTTGGATAGGTTACAAGGGGCTATATGACACTACGCATCGCCTGTAAAAAAATTGGAGACCTACTTTTTATTTTCGTGTGATCTAGAGCTTGTTATGTTCGACTCTGATAATAATATACATATTTAAATTTACAATTGATATCTGCTTTGTTTGGGAATATCTTTAAACAAAACTTGAATATGCGATGACAATTTGGACCAAATATTGTCATTGTGACCGTTATTTGTTTCAGAAAGATCATCATCAATAATAAGTGATTCAATCAATGGATTTTTGACACCAATTATATACAAAATTTTACCGTCAATTTCTGCCTAAAATAAATAAATTTATTAATGTTTTGAATATACCGGAATTATTCGATTTATTTGATATGCTATACCAGTCTTTAATATTCCATATTTCTCTTCTTCGTGAATTATTTCTTGATATTCTTTTATCTAAAATATTTAAATTTGGTAGTTTAATTTGTATTATATAATATTAACGTATTATTAAATTACAAATTTTCCTCCAAAAACGATGAAATTTTCATCTATAGCTTGTTTCAAGTAATTAAGTACATAGTGTAAACTTTCAAAATTATAATTGTCTGAAATTGAAGGTTGGACGGAAACGCCATAAGATTTCAATGTGTTCAACATTTTACTGTCATCCATATTTCTAACTTTGTATCCCATGCATTTTGCAATAAGATCGTTAGCGGAAATGTTAAAATATAATTGACCACTAAGCATGTGGTTGTAGTATTTTGTTTGCCCATTGTGGATATACTGGTATTTTCCATGCATTCTATATAATAAAATTAAATAGCAGTTGTTGATATCGATTATTATATTTATTTGGTCAACGTGTCAGTGGTAGAGAGCCAAAGGTGAAGTTATGTCAGATGAAAATTCTACGCCTTATTTAAAAGAAATTAGCATTCATATGCTTACATAACACTGATTGGTATGATCAATGTAACATTTTAATTTAAAAATAATTTTAAGGTAATAAATTAAATATTCATCCCTCATAAAATTAGGTGTTAATAAATTATTCAATACTAAGGTTCTAAAATTTGAAAAAACACAAATTATATGTGTCTTTTCCTATTCTCTTTATTCTCTTTATTCTATAAAAATAAATCTCAGAAATTTGCATTTTACCGGTCAAAACGTCATTTCATCACCTACTATTTTGAACAAATTTTGGAATTAAAAATAAAAACTTAAAAGTTAAAACGAAAAGTAATCATCATCAAAATTGTACAATTTTATATAAGGAAATCAAAATACACACAGAGGACTAACACACGACGGTAAAAGTTCAAACCCGAAATATTGTATATTATAGTATTAATCATCAAAAATACTACGCCATCAAAGCTTTTTCGAGTAAGCACATCCAAAATTCATTTCCTATTTTAGAGTGTAGGTAAAGAGGTTTATAAACAGGTTTAGACTTTTTCTTGCGCATTTTTCCTTTGTTTTTTTCATTTTCATCATAAACAGGTATACGGTCATCTATTACTACAGAACATTTAGTATCAATCCAATGAAAAACGAATACAAGTGCACCACAATACGATTCTGTAATGTTTTTATCAAACACTCCGTTCACTGATTTTCCAAGTTCTGCATTAATGTTTGTCGTGTTACTCATACATTCTAAAAATATTAAAAATTTCATTTTATTAGCATTAATAGTAGTAAATATACCATCTAAGTTTGTTATCGATGATAGAACCCAGTATGTCCCTAAAATTAATATAAAAATGTTCATTTGTACTAATTTCCATTTAATTATATACCTAATGATCCCAATTGAACATTTTTTATGTCGATACCTCCTTCAGTCATTTTTGGATTATCACATAATTCCTAAATTTAAAATATAAGGTTGTTCTAGGGTAAATTCTGGCTACAGGTTATTGCACCGGTGCACCGGTTAACTAGTAATGCAGTAATTAACATACATTAACGAATTATTAATTACAAAAATTTTAATTTTATTCTTCAGGAATTGGTTTGTATTATAATACTTAATGATTATATTGGATAGATCATTAATGCTAATTAAAAATTACATGTGGTCTCATAAATTTTATATTTTTATGAAGTATATTCTTTGGAAGATTTTGCTTAATTTTAAAAGTAGGATCTTCATAGAGCGTTTTTTTAACCATACATTCAGCAGATATTAATTTATACTTTTCCAGCTATAATAAATACACAATTATATTCTTTTTAAAGTAAAATAATATAATTATTATAATAAAATGTAATGAATAAATATATACGGCTTCATAATCATTGTATTTATATTCTACAAATGACATGGACCAACCAGACGGATATCGACTATATCTACTGTTTCGTTTAATGTATGTTACATCGGTAAAAGGTTTAAAGTCATCCTTGTAAGCTTTTGGAGTAAAATCTAAAATAGATTAAGTTTTAGCAACAAGATTCAAGATAATTTTATAAAAAAGTCAATGTATGTCGGTTTGTAACTATTTATTTTAAAAACTAATAGTCTAAGAAATTTAAAAAACATAAATTATGAAGTTTTTCCAAGAGATTGTTTATCATAAATTTAAATATCAGATACTGATTTTGATAACTGTAAATTAACCCAAATTAATTTTGACTTACAATATTGCACTTTTACATTAATTCTGCTCGAGTTAATTTAACCTCAAATCAGTTTTCACTAAAATATTGAAATGGATACAATTAAGCCTAGATACAAAAGTGTAGTTTTACTAACAACGAAACTATACAGTCGTAACGCTTAAAAAACTCAATTTCTAATATGTTTTTTTGTGGGTGATATTATGGAGTCATTTCCGGTCAAAAACTCAATTTGCCCAATCAAATCAATCAAATTTAGGCACCATTTTATTGTTTAATAATAATTATATCATTTATTATTTAAGATTTTATTATTGAATTTATTTTTTGGCAGAATTAAAAAAGTCTTGTATGTACCGAGTTGAACTGAAAAATATTTACAAGTAAAAAAGTCGAAATACAAATTTACAGGAGTATAGGACTATTATGTCTTTTAAAACTATTCATATCCAATACATTTATACAAATTAATTTTAAATATCAATGTAATGTCCATTCATTCATAAATTCAGACAAATAACATTTTTTTGCAATTACATGTATCAATGATAATAAATGTACGTTAGAGCTTATTAACGAGGCAGAAAAATATTTTATCACATTTTCATTGTCCCACTACATACAAAATGTAATAAACAAACAAAAATTACCATCTCCTTGAATTTGAATTTTTTGCTGCATAATATTATTATGTATAATATATGTTTGTGTTTATTTTATCAAGTTTATTTAATCACCTGAATCAATATAATGATGTCAATCTTTTAGTTGAAGTACTGTGTATATTGGTACCACCGATATAAACATTAAATGTTTGAATGTTTGCTTTTTACATTACACTAGACAACGCCAAAAATCGCGCTATTGAAAAATTATCATCAATTGAACATTTTCATCCATTGTAATACAAATCTTTCGATTTTAGAAATTATAAGGAAACAACTTAATCCTAACTTATATAATATGCTACGCGCTTTTTGTTTGTGTGTGTGTTCCACTTTATTGAAATAACTAACAGTCTTAGAATTTAAAAAGTCCACATTTCATTTACAGTTTTTTCCGGGACGTATAATAAGATAAATTCCAACCTCCAAACTTACATCTTACGGGTCAAAAACCCCAATTGTCCCTCTTTTTGAAAATCAAACGAGTTGGACAATTTAATAAAATATATACGCTGATACAAATTTTAAAATCACAAACATTATCATAAGTTTAAATTTAAAAAAATTATATCTTCAGGGCCAAAATCCCAAATTACTCTTCTTTTTTTAATGAAAACTATCCTAGAATTTGAAAAAATATACAGGTGGTACAGTTGTATCCTGTTAACACCAGTAATTTTATCAAAAAGTTAAATTTTGTTTATATCCATGTATGGTCCTCATTATTCTTTTTATATGAAATAAAAAAAATAATGGCACACTGTATATGGTGTATATAATATACACGCGTTACAAGTTATTATGCAACGATTAAAAACATTAATAATTAAAAAAGTTGTCACTTAATTCTATTAATTTTTTATCATAATTTAAGCATTGATCATATATAACTTTACTGTGACAAAAAAATTTATCACGTTTTCAAAAAAGCATTCTATTTAGCATTTTATATTTTTGGATAATTTTTAGTGTGCCAAATTATTATGCTAATCAAAATTTAAGATAATTATGAGTAAACCAACATTACTTACTGTTGATGTTGGATAACGGAATATCTATAAATGAAATAGCTTCAAATTTAGAACGCGATCATCGCACAATCCGTCGATATATAAAAAACCCTTCCTATAATCATTATAATCACTATAAGTGTAATTTAAAAATTTATTACATAAAATGACTACAATAATAAAATTATAATTTAATTTAATTTTAACATTTAATGTACAGTATAATAATGTTTCAGTAAAAAATATGTATATTAAATGTCTCTTGAATGTGTAATTCCGTGGTAGATATTATAGATTGGTTTAAACTTTTTGACATATAGTGTTACAATCAAAAATAAAAGTGTTAATATATTTAGTATATTAATATAGTTTTAGTATTTAAAATTTAAATTGAATGGATTTTAGTTCATTTATAGGTTACTAAATAAACATGTACATCATTATTTGTGCATTGGATAAATGTGTATATGTAAATTTATGTGAACAGTTTGTTTTCATTTAGAATTTAAATTTTATGTTGAAATAATTAGATGCAAACATTATTTGTAATATACATATATGACGTATATGTATATTACGGCTGTTCGTTTTTTACAAAAATTGATTTTTGTTGAAAATACTCTATACCACGCTGAAGAGGGTACTTAAAAACTAGGGATGACAAATAACCGTTAAAATTTCATAACCGGTTAAAATTTATTAGACATCTTTAAAAAATTTTTTTAAAAACATTTTGCATCAATATTTTCATCTGAAAGCCTAGATCTAATTTTAGTTAGAAATAGACAAACTGATGAAAATGTTCTTTCGGCTTCCACACTTGTCGCTTGAATAGACAATACAGGCCTATATAATGGCCCTTTTTTAATGAGGGGCCCTGGGCTACAGCCCATAATGCCCATGCCTTAAAACGGCTTTGCTCATAATGAATGTTTTTGTGTCAATAAGAGTTACATCTTTTTCTTACATTTTTTTTTAGTTTCATTGAACTTCATAAAAATGTCTGCCATATAAAAAATATTAATTTTATTTGATAAAAGCTCGTAGTAGAGTGTATTGTTTGTTTCCTTTAAAAATATTAATACTGATTCAAATACTTCTACAAACCTTTGGAGACAATTTCCTCTTGATAGCAACCTGACCTCAGTATGAAAGAGAAGCTTATTAAAATGTTCATTATTATGTTCTAATAAATTGTTAAAAAGCCTAGCATTCAAAGGATTGGATTTAATTTTGTTTATAACTCGTATACATACATTTAAGGTTCTATGGAGAACTTTATTAAGGTTTTAGGATACGAGGTGTTGACGGTGCAACACACAATCTACAATAATAGCGTTTGGAATAAAATTTTTTATTAATGCTGAGAAACTTTTATATTTCCTTAACATGAATTTCATGCAAATATAGATAATTTTTGAAATATTCAAAAATGGTTTGTCCTTTTGAATCCATTTTTAAATAATTTGCAAAAAGAAATTCATCTATAGCACATTTTTTGCTTATGCTGTAATATCGTACATATCACATAAAAAGATTGCTAGCTCCAAATGCTGACTAATCAGTATTGCGAAAATTAATCAATTTTCATGATAATTGACGAATCTGATAATACTTATACAATACAAGTAATTATACAATGATTCGATATTATTGGGTCCACGAATCTTGAAGCATAGTTACCACGTCAAAAACCTTAGTTATTAGAATTACTGTAGAAATTTATTATGTATTTATACTCGAATTACCACTGTACAAATATTTATTTTTTTTACATACAACATTTGTATTGTATACCCAAAATAGTTTTACAGAAATAATATGGCCAAAGTTCTAAGCATAATCTTTATAGTTATTGCAGTGGTAATTTTTATATATTTTTGATTAATTCGTTAGTTAATTTCTACTGAGACTACTGAAGTTTTTGCCAACGTGACCGCCTTATTTTGAAGGTAACGGACAGACTTTTACTTTTTTTAGTTTAGTGAAAAGCCTTCTTTTATAATTTAAATTTCATAACTGAGTATTTTAATATTTAAATGTGGAATCATAACCGATTAACACTGGAGAATTTGAATATAGTATACAAAAAACAGTTCAAAAAAGATACACATGTTCAAGAATAACAA